>OX451740.1:1256869554-1257066677 GCA_948472305.1 Vicia faba
TGTGCAGAATAAACTCTCATCAAGGCCTAAGGATTTCGTGCATATCAAAAGAGGAAAGAATTGGTGCAAATTGGCATGATTCTTCATGAAAAGATATTGAAAAAGATTCATAAAATCAAATCTTGAAAACCATTAAAAGCAAGGCTATGGGCTTGGATTATTGACTGAATTCATTCCTTATACAAGTGCAAACCTAACCCTAAAGCTCAGAACCTCTAAGCTGCGCAAGAACACCATAAACAACTTTGCAATTTTATCAAGAAATTTCAAAACTAAAATCACGATTCTAAGGCTTTTCAAGATCAAATAATCATTTCATTGCCTTCCTGAGACTTCAAGGAAGGTTTTCAGATCAAAACCATCAACTCTAACGCCCAGAATTGGTAGAACAACCTCGTTCTGTTCATGCTTTTTTCCACGTTATTGCATCATGATTCACGCATTGTTGTTAATTTTTAATGTTTGATTTATATTCAGCTAACCATTCTAAAGCTAACTGTATGTTTTAATTGAGTTTTCACGCATCGTATGAAGAATTGCCATGAACGATGCCTAGGGTTTTAAAAACCTTGAATTGGGGTTTCTCAGTTAGGGAAAAATTAGGACGTGAGACCTAGACCATTAAACTCAGGAGGCTTGGACGATTTGAACACACTACTCGCGCTCGATTTATGAGCCACCATATTCTAATCGCTGTTTTTGCACTTGCCATTTAGTGGGGGTTTAAAACCCCCGCTATTTAAGATGTTTTTGTTTCAGGTACAGAAAGCCATGGGAGAAGATGATGATGTGTAGGCCGGTGATTAGCTCATTTGAAATTCGCGCGAAAACGTCCCACTAACTTTTGTTTTATCTCATATTAATTGTTGGTCATATAATAAACAAAGTACGTTGGTAGCTCAGTTGGCAGGCACGTTATTTGGTAAGCAACAGGACCTGGGTTCGATCCCAGGTCCCCCTCCTCTCTCCATATTATTTTTCTAACCTTACTTGCGTGCAGCTTCAATCCAAGCGTTCAGCATACGTCCCTCATCCAGGCTTGCCACGCGCTTATTGAGATCAACCAAAGGGCTATGATTTGGAGACCATCATGGACATGAGTCAGACGCGTCATATGCAAGCCAACAAAGTCAACGAGGCCAGGAAATTATTGGGCCAGAATTGCCAAAAAAACCTCCAATTTGGGGACAGAACCCCCCATGGTTTGCTCTTTTATCTTCTTTTATATTTTCCTATTTTTATTTGTTTTAATTAATTTCCTTTAAATTCTTTAATTTAATTTATTTTCATAAAACATAAAAATAATATAAAAATCAGAAAGACAAAAATAAAAAATATTTTATTTAAATGTTATTTTTTTGTAAATAAAGTCTTATTAATTAATTAGTTTAAATTCTAGGATTAATGTTAATATTTTCTAATAAACTTAAAATTTGTAGAATTAGGTTTTAATTACTTTCACCTTTTTCTTTTCTTTTATTAATTATTAATTATTAATTATTATTTTTGTAAATAAAATTGTATTAATTAATTAGGTTTAATTTTAGGTTAAATTTTAATGCTTTTCTTAATAAATTAAAAATAACTAGAATTAGGGTTAATTTCTTAATTTCATTTAATTCTCTTATTAAAATTCATAAATACAAAAACTCAAAAATCTTTTCTTTTTACTTTAATTTAATTAATTTGTTAAATCGTAATTTAATTTCATTAAAAAGGGTCCAACGCCCTCGCTTTCAATTTTACTTCAATTTCGCGCATTTATTTCCTTTCTTATAATTTTTATGTAATTCTCCCAAAGCCGTGTAAATTAAACATTTATATTTCTTGCATCTTCATTTTATGTTAAATCGGGTCCTGGATTTAATTTGGCGATGTGGACCCGCGCCTTTGTAATAGTTTAGGAACTTTATATTTCTCGCAACTTTTTAACTGTTAATAAATTGCATGCAAGAATGAATGTCAAAATAAAAACAAAAGCGTAGATCACCCATAACATGAACAAGACAAAATATCTGAAAACGACACACAAATCACACACCACCCCTAGGGTACGCTTCACTGTTGCCTTGCCTTCGAAAGGTGATCGTCGAGTAGAAGATGTTTTAGTAAGTCCTCATGATCCGGGAACCTGGCATGAGGGTAGCTTCTAAGGTGTCTTCCTATTGCTCCGGTGATCATCATGTCCCGAACCTTCGAATTGACCCGAACACCTCCAACGGTGGTGCTACCTACCTCTCAATGGTGGGATGGCACTACTTTAAAGGATATTTACACAGACGAATTCCTTAGGGTAGGTAGAAAACTCTAAATACTTGCTCTAATTTCAAAACAAATCAAAAATACTTTTCACACCGACACCTTTTCAAAAAGCTTTCGAAAGCAATTTTTCAAACACTCTTGAGGACCGATACAAGAGTCGAACTGGAATTTTCAAAGAAACTTTTTAAAACCCACAGTTGAAAAGCAAACAAACCATTTTTGAAAACACAATGAGCAAGTATCTAAGAGCCCATGGATAACCATGGATAGAAAGGGTGCTAACACCTTCCCTTTCTATAATCTACCTCCCGAACCAAGAGAAATCTCTTTAAGGAATTTTTCTGTGCTTTTGTCCTTTCCATTTGGAGAAAATAAAAGACGGTGGCGACTCTTGCTTCCACGACATTTCGCGAACCAGCGTTAAACAGTCAGTTCCAGATCCACCGATCACACCAGATTATCAGTTGGTACCCACAATTGAAGAGTTTTCTAATCTACTTGGAGTACCTATTCTTGGTCAGACACCCTTCACCGGTTTAGAGAAAGTTCCAAAACCTGAAGTTATTGCAGCAGCCTTACATCTGAAGCGGTCATACATTGTGTCTGATTGGGAAACAAGAAGTGGAGTTAAAGGTCTTCTTGCTAAATTTTTGACGGAGAAGGCTCAGTTGTTTCTAGATACTATGAGTTTTAATACTTATGAGGAGATCTTGGCTCTATTGATCTATGGTTTGGTACTATTCCCTAATCCAAACCAGCTCGTAGATGTGAACTCCATCAAAATATTTCTTACTCATAATCCAGTGCCTATTTTTCTTGGAGATATTTTGCACTCTCCTCACACTCGTACTATGAGAGGGAGAGGGACTCTCATGTGTTGTATACCTTTACTATCCAGGTGGTTTATTTTTCACTTTCCCCGACCAGTGATGAAGAATGAACAAGGTTTAAAATGGTCTTGAAGGATGATGTCACTCTCTCATTCAGATATCTATCAGTATTCCCATTCTCAGGAGTACATCACTATTATTGACCGTTGTGGGGAATTCATTAATGTGCCACTCATTGGCATAAGGGGAGGTATTACTTACAACCCCTCTTTAGCTCTACATCTATTTGGTTATGCTCAAAGAAACTATCCTCATGATATGCTTATATATGGTATTATATTCAATTACGAGAACAATCCTCAAAGTTACCGTCAAAAGTTTATACGTGCTTGGGGCATGGTGAATAAGATTGATAGCAAGACTTTGGGACAAAAAAACTCCTTCCCTTTGGAGCCTTACCTCAGATGGGTGTGATCTCGTGCTCAAAATCTTATAATGCCATATCCGGTTGTCCTACCATTGATTATGGATCCTGTTGTTGAAGGAGATATTCCTCATACCATCTTTCATACAAATATGCCTACTGACCTTAAAGAGCTACATAAGTCTTTGATTCAATTGAAAGAAGATAGGGACACCTTTGAGACTTAGTTTTTTGCTAGTGAGAAGAAAGTGTTGGAGCTGACAAAACGACTTCACGAAGAGCAGAGCCTTAATGCATATGTCAACACAAAGAGGAAACATCCATGGGAGACTTAAGTCTTAGGTCTTAGGATTTCATAATTTTCTTCTTTGTAACCCTTTTTGTTTTCATTGTAAGCCTAAGAGGTAGTTATAATTTTAACTTACTAATAAGAGACTTTGTTTCAGTTCCCTTTTGATTAAAAAATTTAAATCCCACGAGGTCTTTGAAAACATTTCATATGCATCTACATGCCATACATATCATTGCATAACAGGTTTCCAAGACAGGTTTCTCATCTTCTTGCTGTTTATTTCAGCAAAAATGGCTCTCGAACAGACAGTCAAAGATCTCTAGACTCGCAATGCTCGGTTCCAAGAGATGTTCCTAAGATTAGCCAAAGGGCAAGAAGAATTGAAGGCGCTCATCTCCAACAAGAAGAAGAAGAGAAAGAAACCAATCGACATCCTTAACATGGGGAGAAAGTTCAGAGGTCCAGTTAAGCAAGCTCAAGATCTTGATATCCCATTGGAAGAAGATGATGAATGGGAGGAAGATGGTAACAGTGTTAAAACTGAAAAAAGCAATCATGGTTATGAAAAATGTTCTGATGAAGTGGAAGAGAATTATTTGGATGAACAATATCCCCCTGTTGGAGAGAAGTATAAGCTGTTAGAAGAGCGTCTGAAAGCTATGGAGATCCGGAAGGTGCCCGACTTGAACTTTGAAGAATTGGGTTTAGTCTCAGGATTCGTCATTCCTTCTAAGTTCAAAGCTCCTACCTTTGCTAAGTATGATGGTGTTTCTTACCTGAAGCTACATTTGAGATCATATGTCCGGAAAATTCAACCACACACTATTGACAAGAAATTATGGTTGCATTTCTTTCAAGAAAGTTTGTCTGGAACACAATTGGAATGATATTATCAACTCAAAGGTACCAATATCCATACCTGGGAAGATTTGGCTGCAGCTTTCTATAGACAATATCAGTATAATTATGATTTGGCACCAACCCGCATGCAACTACAGAGTATGTCAATGGGTTCTGAGGAACGCTTTAAAGAGTACGCACATAAATGGAGAGATCTTGCAGGCAGAGTTTAACCTCCTTTGGCTGATAGGGAATTGGTTGACATGTTCATGAGTACGATAATATGTCCTTTCTATAATCACCTAATTGGAATTTCTTCAGCTGGTTTCACTGAACTGATATTGATAGGGGAACATGTTGAGAATGGAATCATAAGTGGTAAAATTCAGGTGGCTACATCTTCTAATACTGCGAAGAAGTCTTACAATGGTAATAAAGAATCCAATATTGTGTACGGCCAGAAGGGTCGTAATAAGAGTGACTGCAACCAATCTGTGGGGAAGTTCTGATCTCTAATATGGCACCAGTACAAAAACAACAAGGCAATCAACGTAGGCACGAGGCACCCAGAAGGCAGTTCACCAAAATTAACATGTCGTTGTCTCAAGCATTGAAACACATGTTGAAGGCAGAGTTGATTACATTGAAGGATCCTCCTCAGAATCCCAATACTTCCTCTCCCCATTACAATCCCAATGCAAGGTGTGTGTATCACTCCAACAGTCCTGGACATGACACTAGCAACTGTTTGGCATTGAAAAATAAGATTCAAGATATGATTGACTCTAAGAAGATTGAATTTGATCCCCCTGAGACTCCTAATGTGGTAACTGCACCTATGCCTAATCATGACAAAGTCGTTAATGTTATTGATGATGTTTCTTATGTTTATGTTGTAAGTGACTTAACTACTCCTCTGATGATTGTTAAGAAGAAGTTGTTGCAAGCCGATTTATTTCTGGATTGCATTTAAAATTGATACTACTGTACGTCCCTATCTAATGGTTGTGTACTGCTGAAAAAAGGTATTCAGAGTTTGAGGGAGGATCGTATAATTCTATTTCATAAGACTCCTCATGTGGAAAGCTTATGTAAAAGTATGTCTCAAGGCCTGAAGCTTGAAGACGTGTCTATGATTACAATTTTCGATACTCCTGTAAGGATCACTTCTAAGGGTCCTATGAAAACTACTGCCGAGCCTAGGGTTGTTCCTCTGATCATTACCACACCTAGTTCAATTCCATATTCCTCTAACAAGGCTATCCCTTGGAATTATGGAGCTGATGTCTACTACCATGGCGCCAAGAAAGAACCATTGATTGTCAAAAATGAATATATTGAAGTTACTGATCCCAATGTTCGGCAATATTGTTGGGACTAGTAAGGTCACCAGAAGTGGAAGATTTTTCTCTCCAAAGATCTCTCCAAAGGTTGTTACCACACCAGTTCGTATCACTACTACTGAATCAACTATTGAGACTCGAGGCAAAGGACAGATGACTGAGCCTGCCCAGCCTGAGGCACCGAAAGAGGTTACTGTTGAAGATACCTCCAAGCAAGAGATGGGGAGGTACTAAAAATTATTCGAAAGAGCGACTGTAATATTGTTGAACAGTTGGGGAAGACCCCCTCCAAAATATATATGCTATCTCTATTGTTGTGCTCTGAAGCCCAGGCTCAGGCTTTGGTAATGTTTCTGAAATGTGCTCATGTACCGCAGGAAATCTTTATTGATCAGTTTGAAAATTATGTTGCTAGCCTGATAACTGATAATGGGCTAGGCTTTTCTGACGCTGATTTAACTCCCACAGGAAGGAACCATAATAAGTCCTTTCATGTCTCTATTGAGTGTATGGGCACTGCCTTATCTCATGTGTTGGTGGACACATGTTCCTCATTGAATGTATTGCCAAAAGTTGTTTTAGACAAACTTGACTATGAAGGGATTATGCTAAAACCCAATGACATTGTGGTAAGAGATTTTGATGGTTCAAAGAGAATGGTGCACAGAGAGGTTGATCTTCTAACCAAAATTAGTTCCCAGGTCTTCGACTCTACTTTCTATGTGAAGGACATTCGTCCAGCCTATTCCTGTTTTCTTGGACGCCCTTGGATTCATGGGGCAGGCAATGTTACTTCTACTTTACACCAAAAGTTGAAGTATCTCATGAAAGGAAAAATCATTAAAAATTTTGGCGAAGAATAATACACGGTGAGCCATTTGGACTCCTTCAAGTATGCTGAGATGGATGGTGAATTCCTCGAGACTCCTTTCCAGGCCTTTGAAGTTATTCCTAAGACAACCCCTGCTGCTAAAGTTGCTCCTACTTTTCCTAAGGTTACCAAGATTCCACCAAATATGGCTTCTCTAAAAGACACTAAGGCTGTGGTAGAAGAAGGAGGTGGCACTATTTGGGGTCAGCTTCTCGATATTCCTTACAAGTCCGACAAATTTGGTTTGGGTTTCACCTTAGAGGCTCAGAGGTTTGTCCGTCGTGCTTGTGCTAATTCAGGGAGATCGCCATTCCTCATCAACAACAATGGAGTCCATAAAAATCAAGTCAATACCGTGGAAGACGGTGATAGCGACTACTACGTCGATAATTGGATTTCCCTACTAGCGACAGTGGGATCAACAATTAGAAGGCTGAAGACTTTATACCAATGTTCTTTAGTCAGGAGTAAATTCTATTTTTTGTTTTCTTGCTTTCAAGTTTTTGGCTATGCAATTTAAACAATAAATTTAAGCCTCGTGCCTTATCCGGGGCACAACGATCCATTTGTTAGGGTTGTCATTTTTCATCCACATATTTTCATTTAATAAATCATTGGACGTTTACGTTCAAATTTAGTGCTCTCTGTCTTTCTTTTACTTTATTGCTTAGCTATGTGTTCTTACAAATACCCATATAATAAATTGCAGATCCACATCCACCCTGGGTCACATTGATAACAATTATGCTATTGCCAATTATGACTTTGAAAATTCGATCTACCAAGCCGAGGACGAAGATGAGGAAGATTGTGAAGTACCTAGAGAGCTTGCTAGACTATTAGAGTAGGAAGAAAGAGCCATACAACTGCATGAAGAGCTAGTCGAGGTTGTAAACTTGGGTACTGAAGAGGACAAGAAAGAAATCAAAATAGGTGCCAACCTAAAAGACATTTCCAAAAAGAGGTTAATCCAGATGTTACATGACTATGTTGAGATCTTTGCTTGGTCTAATGAAGACATGCCAGGGCTTGATACTGACATTGTGGTTCACCGTCTACCAATGCAAGAAGGTTTTCCTCCTATAAAGCAGAAGTTTCGTCGTATGCATCCCAAGATGTCTGAAAAGATCAAAGCTGAGGTCATGAAGTAGTTCAATACAGGTTTCTTAGTTGTTACGTCTTATCATCAGTGGGTTAAAAATGTGGTGTCGGTACCTAAGAAGGACAGTAAGGTGCGTATGGGTATAGATTACAGGGATTTGAATAGGGAAATCCCCAAATATGACTTTTCGCTTCCGCATATTGATGTTCTGGTTGACAATACCGCTCAGACAAAATATTTTCCTTCATGGATGGTTTCTCTGGTTATAACCAAATCAAGATGGCACCTGAAGACATGGAAAAGACTACTTTTGTCACACAGTGGGGCACTTTCTGTTATAAAGTTATGCCTTTTGGTTTGAAGAACGCCAGTGAAACATATCCGCGTGTTATGGTAGCTTTGTTCCATGACATGATTCATCATGAGATAGAGGTTTACGTTGATGACATGATAGCCAGATCTCAGGCTGAAGAAGAACATCTAGACCACCTGTACACGCTGTTTTAGAGATTGAAGAAATACAAGTTGAGGTTGAACCCAAACAAGTGCACCTTTGGGGTAAGATCTGGTAAACTCCTAGATTTCATCGTCAGTAGTAAAGGTATTAAAGTTGATCCTTCCAAGGTTAAAGCTATTCAAGAAATGCCAACTCCCCATACTCAAAAGGAAGTCAGAGGTTTTTTGGGACGATTGAACTACATTGCAAGATTTATTTCCCATTTGATTGCTACTTGTGAGCCAATCTTCAAGTTACTGAAGAAAGATCAAGTAGTGAAGTGGAACGATGATTGTCAGATAGCCTTCGAAAAAATCAAGGAGTACCTCCAGGAACCTCAAATTCTAATGCCACCAGTTGAAGGAAGACCTCTAATCATGTACTTGACAGTATTAGAGAACTCAATGGGGTATGTATTGGGGCAACATGACGAGTCTAGTCAAAAAGAGCATGCAATATACTACCTTAGCAAAACGTTTACCGACTGTGAAACAAGATACTCACTTCTCAATAAAACTTGTTGCGCTTTGGCATGGGCTGCTCGCCGACTAAGACAATATATGTTGACTCATACTACTTTGTTGATCTATAAGATGGATCCAATAAAATATATATTCGAGAAACCCGTTCTCTCCGAAATAATAGCAAGATGGAAAATGGTCTTGACAGAATATAACATTCAGTACACTACTCAGAAGGCAATCAAAGGAAGTGTATTGGCAGATCATTTGGCTCATCAAGCTGTAGATGACTATAAGTCTATGAATTTTGAGTTCCCATATGAGAATATCATGCTAGTTACTGATTATGAAGAACCTGGACCATATGAAGGACCTGAATCGAGATCCCGATGGACTATGATTTTTGATGGATCTTCCAACGCGCTTGGTAATGAAATTGGTGTTGTGATTTCCTATCCCAAGGGTTGCCATACGCCCCTCATCACAAGATTGTGTTTTAATTGTACCAACAATATAGCCGAATATGAAGCATGCATCATGGGTATCAAAATGTCATCGATATGAGAATTAAATTCTTGAATGTATATGTGGACTTAGCCCTAGTGATCAGTCAGATTAAGGGAGAATGGGACATGAAGCATCCAAATCTCATTCCTTATCGAGAGCATGTGTTGACATTAATTATGTACTTAAAAGAAATCACTTTTGAACAGATTCCATGAGAAGAGAATCAATTGGAAGACACACTAGCTACCATGTCATCTATGTTCAAAGTTAGATGAGATAATGAAGCTCCTCGAATTACTATTAAGAGACTAGATGAACCGGCACACTGCTAAGAAGTTGATACTGATGGAGTAGACGAAAAGCCTTGGTACCACGAAGTAAAAAGATACCTCGAAACTTAAGAGTATCCTAAAGGGGAATCTATCAATGATAAGAAATTTCTAAGGAGGTTCTCTGCCAAGTTATTTTCGAGTAACGAAATCTTGTAAAAGCGCAATCACGATTCGACTTTGCTTCGCTGTGTAGATAAGAAGGAAGCTGAAAAAATTATGGAAGATATACACGAAGGTGTCTTTGGTACTCACTCCAGTGGACATACAATGGCTAAGAAGATTCTGAGAGCAAGTTATTATTGGTCTACCTTAGAAACTGATTGCCATCATCATTCCAGAACTTGCCACAAATGCCAGATTTATGATGACAAAGTACATGTGCCTCCAGTTCCTTTAAATTTCTTGACTGCTCCTTGGCCGTTTGCAATGTAGGGCATTGATATGATTTGAGAGATTAAGCCTACTGCTTCCAATGGGCATTGTTTCATCCTTGTCGCTATTTATCACTTTACGGAGTGGGTAGAGCCATCCTCGTTTGCTCCTGTTACCAAGAATGTTATGGCTCGGTTCATTAAGTATAACCTTATCTGTCGGTATCACATCCTTGAAAGGATCTTCACGGACAATGGTACCAATCTTAACAATACTATGATCATGGAACTCTGCACGTAGTTTAAGATTAAGCATATTAATTTTTCTCCGTACCGACCAAAGATGAATGGCATAGTGGAAGTTGCCAACAAGAATATCAAGAAGATCTTGCAGAAGATGACAGTGACATACAAATATTGGCATGAGATGTTACCATTTTCTCAGCATGGTTATCGCACTTCAGTACATACATCAACTAGAGAAACTATGTTTTCTCTAGTCAATGATATGGAGGTTGTCTTACCTATTGAAGTCCAGATTCCTTCCCTAAGGATTATGAAAGACGCTGGTTTAGATGAAGACGAATGGATTCAGACTCTACTTGAACAGGTGAATTTGATTGATGAAAAAAGACTTGCGAATGTTTGTCATGGTCAGATGTATCAGAAACACATGATCAAGGCCTTTAACAAGAAAGTCAAACATTAGGTGTACCAGGCTGATGATTTGGTAATAAAGTGCATCATCCTACCACAAGGTGATCCCAGGGGTAAGTGGATTCCCACATACGAAGGGCCATTTGTGATCAAAAAGTTATTTTCTAGAGGTGCTATGATACTTACCACCATTGACGGTGAATATTTTCCGCACCCTGTGAACGCGGGCATAGTATAAAAATACTACGCATAAAAGAGACTTGATAGCTTGACAGGCCTAGGCAAAAACAAGGGCATCTCGGTGAACCAAAAGGGTTCGGACAAAAATTAGGGATATATATATATATATATAAAAATTGGACATCCGGCAAGTCGAAAACCTAAAAGGCGGTCCAGGAAAAAGTTAGGGATTAAAGCGTACGACTATGTCCCGTTGGATCACCCGTCTACTTATTGCCAACTTTATTACTAGCGGCAAGTTCAAATGGTACAGATCAATTCAATCATCTTCTTCCAAAAACAAGTGATGAGATACTCGAAGACATAGGGGCGATAGCAGAGTTGAAACTCGATGGGATCATTTCCACATAGCTGTTTTTCTTTGTTTATCACTTTGTACCCCTTTTTCAATTTTTACGATGATTTCCTCTTACTAGGATTTTTTTTCTTCTGGTATAAAACTTCCTGTTCATAGGAAAACTTTCAGAATCAATGCAATTAAATATATTTCAAAATTCAAAATTGTTTTTACTTTCTTTGTTTTGTTTGAAAAAAAAATGTCCAATGATTACGTTGAATGAACATATGCATTTGAATATAATTACTGTTTACAAAATATATGCATGAAAATAGGATTAGCATTTACTAAAGACCCTAGGATTTGGGATAATGTTCAAGTTATCCACAAATTCCCACATAGTGGTCTACATGGAACTATCTCTACAGAGATATCTTCACAAGCTCATCCCCGATAGAGATATATTCCCCAGCAAGTCTAATATGACCTCAGACAGAAATTGGGGCATCTTTCAACAACTCACCTCCATATCCCTGATGGATATCTTGACATGATCATCTTCCCCAATAGGTCCCCTAGCGGATAAGGAAGTTTAATCATTTCCCCAACATACAGTGGAAACTTCCTCAGTGCACCCTATGAACTTCTAATCCCCATCAGAGATTATTTCCTCAGCATAGTCTACAGGATTTAATTCCCCAACAGAGTTTATTTCTCCAATACTACAAATTTCCCGATAGAATTCTCTTCTCCAGTCAGATATCATTCAACGTCGTCCTCCCTAGAAGAGCTGATAACCATATCTGAAACCTGGTCAGATAGCGCATCAGAGGAATATCCATCTCTTTTATCCCCTGTCATGGTACATAAGAATCAAATCCTTCAATAAAAAAGGAATGACGAACGACCGACTCTTCTTGAGTGCTCCTATCCCTAAGCAAAAGTCGAACATCCCCAACGGAGTGTCCTCAAACAGAAAGAAGAAATCCCAAGTAAATTTATTGAAGAATTACTTTCTTCATCCCCAATAACAGTCAGGGATTTGTTTTCCCCAGCTAGACATTGTTACAAGAAGCTACAGATTGTAAGTACGAAGTGCGCCTAAGAGGGGGGGGGGGTGAATTAGGTACTTTAAAATTTTTCTGGTTTTAGTGATGATGAATATTATTTTTTGGTGTATGGTGAGTTTATGAAAGAGTATAGTGCAGAAAAATAAAGATACACAAGTGATATATCCCGGTTCACCTCACAGTCCGAGAGTACTCCAGTCCCCTTTCAACATGAAAGAGATTTCCTTATACTTGGCAAACTTAAACAAGAACTATCAAAACCAAGAACAATCCTCTTGGATTTTTCAGTATGTCAACAATGAGAACAATCCTCTCAAAGTGATTTTACTTGTACCCAACAATCCTGGAAAAATAAGGTTTCAAAATCACTTGAACTTATTTTCAACAATCCTGAAAAATAAGCAAGTGTAGCAATATTTGGTTTGAGTGAGTTAGTGTAGCAATGATCACTTTGAGTGATTTTAACAATGAATTGATCTTCTCTTCCAATAACAATAGTATACAATGACTCAAGATATATAATGCTCAAAGTTTTCTGGTTGACAATATGTGAAAGTGTGCAGAAAACTTGTGTATGAAAGTGTATAAAAGCTTGAGTTTGATTTTTTGAAAATTCAGAAAATATGAATGAAAGAGGTTAGTTTTTTATTTTGAAAATTCAGTATTTATATGTTCATAGCACCTCTTTGAAACAACATAAATTTTTACAAATGAATCATGAACAATTGCCAAGTTTCAATGAAAAGTTTCCATGAAATGGTGTTATGAAAAGGTATGTTCAAAGCTGCTGATTTTCAAAAACGTTCAGCATGCAATCGATTGCATCCTTGTGTAAATTGATTGCACGGGTTTTAACAGCTAAAAAATTCAAATATTTTTCAGTGAGCAATCGATTGCACATGTGTGTAAATTGATTGCACTTTAAAACAGTAGCAAAATTTGATAGAGAGCAATCGATTGCATAAACATGCAAATCGATTGCACTTAGAAACAGTAGCTAACATTTTGAAAATGTGAAGCATGCAATCGATTTCACCAACATGCAAACCGGTTTCACCCAAGTGAAAATTGAATTTTTGCTTAGAAAACTTGAGAAAAAGTTTGGACAAGATAAAAACACTTCTTTTGATTATTGAGCATCTAAGACTTAAGTTCATAGCAAGAATTGTTATTATACCTCATGAAATTTTCCAAGAGCTTGAACCAAAGACTTTTATCTATTGATGCTTTTAGCTTGATCAACATCTTTTCCTTCTTGCCAATATAGTTTGTCATCAAAACAAAATGCATTGAGAATCATTTGAGAAGCTTGATATTACACAGATACGCTCCAACGATATATTGCATTCATACATCATTTACAAAATACCATAACATGTGCATACGAAACGCATATAATATTCTCATTTATTTTAAGAGCATCATTATGAAATTCATTACATACATCATGACATTTCATAAAACTAACTTTTTCTTTTCAAGTTAATTCCCGAATAGATAGATATTGTCAACAGTTTATCATCTTTCAGATACAATCAGATAATGATTCATTCTGATACACACATCTTTCAAATACAATCAGTCGAAGATTCACTCCAGTACATCTTCTAGATACAGTTCATATACAATCGAGATATAGATTCATTTTGAGACATATTCTAATACATTCTTTAGATACAGTCGGGCAAAGACTCATTTTGATCCACTTTTGGATACAGTCAGGCGTAGACTTATTCCAATACATTTTTCAGATACAGTCGGACAAAGACTCATTCTGATCCTCTCAAAGATACGGTCAAGACATAGACTCATTCTAGAACATCATTTTGATACAATCGAGACATAAGATTCATTCTGACACTCTCCAGCATGTCTGCTAGATACAGTCAGAAACAGACTCATTCTAGTATACTTTTTCAGATAGTGTCGAGCATAGACTCTTTTTGATACTCCTATCAACATTTACTTCGGATGGCATCTATAAGCCCATCTTTGATGGTATCCCGTCACCTTTTACAAATGGCATCTTTAATCCCATTCGCGGTACATTCAACTAACAGTATTACTTCATGCACATGTGAGTGAAAATTTATGGGTACTTAAGTGTTCAATCCTCCTCCACCTTCAGATCACGAATGGCGAGCATGCCAATATAACTCTTTAGATTTAAGAAGATTGAACATGGGCAGCTGTTGTACCCTAAAGTTTACCCTCCCATTTTCAGGACAAATTAATTCAAGATACCTCATCATGCTCATGAAGGTCTCAAATGCTCAATACTACTCAAGGGTTGACCAGACAAACCCTTATCCTAAGCAATTAACCTACAACTAGGGTTTTTCTTCTCTCAAAGCAAATTGAATTTCTAATGCCTCAAGTGGATTTCATGGTTTCTCATATGTCTCAAGGCATCCTCATGCCAAGTTTCAAGCCTTACATCACAAGTTTGCTCGATCAATTAGTCAGATGATTGAAAATCAACTGTATTGGACAAAAAGTCAACTTTGACCAATCTACAGTCAAAATTAAATATTTTTGGTCAAAATCAACATTTTGAAGTCACATTCATCATTTTATCAAGGGTTGATCATGATTCATCAAGAAAACTGAAGATTCATCAAAAGTCAAAAGTTACTAAATTAGTGTTTTCTTAAGGAAAAGTCAGTTGAACTTTGACCAAGCATAACTTTTGCATACTTCATCATAAATTCCTCAACCAAATCTCATTTTGAAGGAAATTCAATTCTATACAATTTTGTCGCTCTAAGCTCAAGGCCAAAAATGCTTCATTTAAGAGATATGAGCCAAAACATTACATGTAATTTTAAAAGTCAACAAAAAGACATATTTTGTAAAAGCAATTTACATGAAGTTAAAGACTTCAAATGAAAAAATGACCAAGATAAAAGTTGTAGGAGACATCTTGAGGTTTCCAAAAAGTCAAAGATCATATTCATATGAAAAAATTGAGTGAGATATGATTGGTGCAGGTTGGGCATTTTGAGAAAATGCATGAAGTTCAAATTGAGCAAACTTGAATTTTTGGGCTAATGGGCCTGAGTTTTTAGGTTCAAACGTGTTCATGACCTCATAAAAGACCTCTAAATCCATTCACCCATTTTTTTATGATTTTTATTTCTTTTATTTGGATTTTATTCATTTAAATTCAAATTAAATCAATAAAATATAAAAACATTGGATTAAGGAACATGGTGATATTTTTAATCACGTTGGAGGCCCAAAAATCTACCTTGAAGCTGAAGAAATCGTGTGGTCTATGCTTGAAACAAATCTTCATTGGTTTTGGAAGATTTCAACTTATTTTCAAACAAAATCAAAGATATGATTTCATGAGATGTCCAAGCCCACCACTTGACCTAATCTTCTCCTCTATATATACTCAACACCTTCAGCCATCAAAAAACATGCGTGCTGCCTCAAGAACAAACCCTAAAATCTTCAAATTTTTCAAGAACTAGGGCAAACTCAAACTCTTGTCTCCAGCCGTTCTCAATCGATTCCAAGCATCAATCGAGCTTCTTGAAGACTCCAGGAACTCATTCCAATCATCGTTGAAGCTCGTAGCATCCAAGATCATCAAAACTGAGTATCACCAGTTTGTTGAACTTTCTTGAACTCAAACTCATAATTCATGCACTGCTGATTGATTCTACGCATATATATTTGTTTATAATTATATTTGAACTTTTTTAGAATCATTGTTTGCAAGCTTTGACGCAGGAATGAAGATCTGCCTTTGTTAGGGCAGTTTGAAACATTTTTCTTTGAAACTCACTCTACAGGCATTTTTCAGGTCAAACCAATGCTACCATTGTATTCGCAAGGGTCAAATTAGGGGGATAGGGTCCCTGTTATGATCTAACTCACATTTTTTTCAGGTTTTCAAAAAACCTTCATCGGAGAAGATTACCGGAGCTAGGGTTCCTGCACTTCTCTGATCCAACTATTTTATTGTATAATGTTTGATTTGTGTTTGAATAACACAAAACTAGCGTAGCTCAGATGGTTGGAGACAGAGACTTGTGATATGAGAGGCGTGGGTTTGATCCCTACATTTTGTAATTGTTTTTTACTTTTTCAGGATTTCACATGAGTTTGTTACAAATAGATCAATGGTTATTCTCAATCACAAACAACACTGGTACAATGGATAAAAGGATAGATCTGTGACTTCAAGGGCGTGGGTTCAACTCCATTCCATATATTTTTTTATTTTCTATTTTACTAAACTTAATTTTCATTCTATTTTACTAATTATTTTCTAATTAACCATTAACAAACCTTAAACTTTTTTTAAAAGCATAACAAATTAGGATTAGGTTTTTAGTTAGTAGTTAAATTTTAACATATTTTTATTTATTAATTAATTAAGTTTTTTTTTTAATATTAAAATTAATTAGAAATAATTAGGTTTTTTTTATTAAATTATTTACTTAAATTATTTTCTACAAAAAACAAAAAAACATTAAAATATTTTTCTAACATTCTTTGTCTTATTTCTTTTGCTATTTAATTTCCTAGAACAAGTGTATAGGTTCGTACTCTCAATTGTAATAACGTAGATTTTCATTCTTGTATTTTTCTTGATTATGTAACTGCTCACAGGATGTAATAGCTTAGATTTAATTTTTCTCACTTTACATTTCGCACATTATATTTTTTAACTGTTAGTAATTATGGTTTGTAGGCAAGACTAAAAGCAAATCTAGAAAACCCTAATTTTCAAAATAACATAACTGAATTAACACATTCTTCACGCTTTCACCTCTAGGGTAACCTCTCTTGTCTCCTTAATATACTATTGGTCATGTCCCTCAAAAGTGGGGATACTTTAGTAAAAATACCCTCGATCAATAATATCATCACAGTCCCTTTCGAATAAATATCATAGTCCCTCAATGACCCTTCGAGTTGCCTATGAAATGATCTAGTCCCTCATGACCCTACGAGAAAAATGATAATAGTCCCTTCGATACAATTGTTAAAGTATCCTTACATGTTGCCTTTGATGATCATACGATGACCCTACGCATGTCCCTTCACATCCAATAGATAGGATTACCTACCAACTAATGGTAATGATAATACTATCTCCAAAGAAGAAGGAAAATAACAAGAAATAATTTAGTAGGTAAGAACTCTTGAATGCTTGCTCACAACCTTTTTCACAAACAAAACATTTTTTCAGACATCACAGTTTCAAAATAACAAATATTTTTGAAAACACTTTGTATACATTCTTGAGGACTGATACAAGAATTATTACAAAGTTAGCCTTACATTGGCATTTCAAAATATTTTCAAATAAATCACACACGCACAAAGGAAGTTTCAAAAGTGAGCTAAGCAATTAAGAACCCATAGATAACTATGGATAAAAAGGGTGCTAACACCTTCCCTTTTCATAACTTACCCCCCGAACTCAAAATCTATCAAAGGTCTTTCCTGTTCTTTTCACCTTTCCTAATTGTTGGATAAAATAAAAGTCGGTGGCGACTCTTGCTAACAACAACATTTGCGATAAAACCAAAAAGTCAGTTCTCCCACCGTATTACACAACCCCTTCTCAAATAATCCCTACCAGCTAGGGAATTATTAGGGCCTTCGAGTTGGTGCGTAAAAGCTTGAAAGTCTCCCCTACTGTTGGGATATTCTTCTTCTTCTATGCCATCATTATTTTAAAGAGAGGTTGTGTAACCCTATGCGGCATGCCGTGAAAATATCCTTTCAAACCATATTCCAATCACAATAGAAATTGGAAGGGAAAATACACTCGAGTGAGAGGGAGAAAGGGATTTCACATAGTGGTGGGGGCGCTGGTTCCCCCCTCTCTTTCTTTTATCCTAGACATATGAACCTATGGAGATGGGGGGCGTTGATCCAGCAGCCTCTCTCGAGAAGTAAAAACTTATTGAAGAGGCACCTCGGGAGGATGGTCAATGATTGGGTTTCATGTCTTATATTTTTCTAGGCCTTTATGGTTTTTATCGTGTTCTTTCCCCTGTAGGGGCTTTTTGTAAAAACTTAGACAATTGCGCCCTTTTCACATTTTTATATTATTTACCTTATTGTTGTTTAGATATTCATTCAATTTTTTCCATTGACTATTGTGGTACGGTGGGAGAACTGACTTGAGGGTTTTGCGTTTTATCGCAAATGTTGCGGTTAGCAAGAGTCGCCGCCGACTTTTCTTTTATCCAAAAGGAAAGGTGAAAAAGCACAGGAAATACCTTTGATATTTATTTCTTGAGTTCGGGGGGTAGATTATGAAAAGGGAAGGTATTAACACCCTTTTCATCCATGGTTTTCCATGGGCTCTTAGTTACTTTCTAGATCACTTGCTTTTGTTTGAAATTATGCTTTGTGTGGTTTTTTTAAAGTATTTTTGTAGAGAGGCTATTGTTTAGGCAATCTTTGTAATGATTCTCGTTCGTAAGAATGTATACAAAGATGTTGATCTTTTGAAAATGTTTTCAAGTTTGTAAGATATTTGAAAGTGTATGTGTTTGTTTTGAAAATAGCAAGGATGTTTGTTTTGAAATGGAGCAAGTAACTAGGAGCAATTTACCTACTCAAATGTCTTTCTTGTTCATTTTCTTTTCCTTTGACATTGTTTTCTTACCATTGATTTGGTAAGCAACCCTACCTTTGGATGTAAACGGGACGGGCGTGGGTCATTGTATAACCATGATTAGCAATATTGCAAGGTATCTTAGAATTATTTTTGAGGGACTAAGATCATTTGTAAGGAAACTTAGATAGCGTCATCGAGGGACTATGATCTTGTATTTGCTTGTTTTTTCTAAGATACCTTACATGTGTAATATGATCATTTTGTATAAGGCAACCAAGTGGGATAACCCTAGGGGTGCTTGTGTGCAAGTGTATCATTTTCATGCTTGTTTTTGTCTTTAATTAGAGTTTTCTAGGTATTGGTTTTAGTCTTTCTATACAAACCCTAATTACTATCATGTTATATATGAAAGCGATAAATTGCATAATTTTAAAGTTACTACGCTATTACAATATTTGTGGGGAGGGGTGTACAAATTGAATGGGGATTGCAAAAATTTAAACCCTAATTAGTCTATTACAACCATATTGAATTGGTATAAATATACAAGGAATTAAATAAATACAAAGTATAAAAATGAATAAATGTACAAGGATGCAAAATGTAAAGAAAATGAATTTTATTTGGTTTTCATGAAATTTTTTTTTTGTCTTAACCTAATTAAAATAAAAAAAATTGTTAATTAAGTATGAATTTATTAAGAAAACATTTTAAATGAAAACCTAGTTCTACTAACTAATCAAAAGAAAATAAGTTTAAGAAAAGTATTTTTGATATTTTTTTATCTTAAAAATATTTATTGCATTATAAAATATTTTTAGTCTTTTTTATATAAAAAATAATGTATTTAAATTAGTATGAAAGAAAATAACTAATAACCTAATCTTATTTATATTTTCAAGATAATAAGTAAAAAATATATAGAGTATAGTTAATAAAAATATTTTTGTGAGAAAAATAAAATAAAATAGGTCAAAATATAAATATATAATTTTTTTATATTTTATGATTTTTAGTATTTAGAAAATATATTTAAGAAAAATAAAAATGAAAATAAAAAAGAAAATAAATAAATTTGCGCCAGGGGGTGCCAATAGAAAACAGGGGGTTAGCTAGCAAAAATTTTAAAAAAATAAAGCCAAGCCCAAAGAGGCCCAGCGCCCTGCAAACAAAAAAGTCAGAATTTGTAAAAACATGAAAAAATGCAAAATGGTACCACTGAGGCTCGAACCCAGGTCCCATAGGTTACAGGCACGCGCTTCTACCACTGGGGTGGCTATATATCCGTTAATACAAATGAAACAATAAATATGTAAGGCAAAGCGCGCTCTGAAGACTTCATCTTCAACCTCCAGCCAGACCTACTGTAACTTGCTCATTTCTCATCAAAAATGAAAACTGTAAACATGAAACTTGTAGCAAATTTTCTCACGATTCCAAAAATGTAAAGTATTAGAACTATAGAGCAAAGATAAGCAAGAATTTTAATGGCCCTAATCTGAACCCTAAAAACTTCAAAAACTTCAGTTTCTAAATTCTCTAAGCTCAAGCAAAATTAATGGAAACTAAAGATATGGTCAGCTTCAGGGCAATGATATTTACATGTTTTATTCACAAATAAACTATTGATGTGCATGTATGAAGAGTTCCAAGTTAAGAAAACTTACCTCAAAACTGGAAATCGTGTTTTGAGTTTGAGCTTGTTTCAAGGTGCTGCAATGATCAGGTTAGCTTCCTTGAGGTCCTAGGAAGCTAATGCAATGATTAGCTTGAACAATGGATGGCTGAAATGGCCTGGAGAAGTCAAGTTGCAGACTCTGTTTTTGATTATGGAAGTTATGGTAAATGGTATTACAGTTATGGAATAAGGATAGGGATGAGTTGTATTTGATGTAAGGAAGCTTTAGAAACTAAAAGGCCAAGAAACGCACGAGGGAAATGGGAGTTTGATGTTCAAGGTCAGAAACTGTGCAATAATGGAGTTTTTGTGCAATTTCTAATTTGAGAGAGTTTTGGTGTATTTCAGGGTGCTTAAGCTTGTGTCCTAACTCATAAATAGTGACTCTATTTATAAGCAACGAGTTTGGAGACCTCTTGTTGATCAGAATTCAAAATCACAAGTTTATGCATAACATGTGATTTTTGAGAAATTCAAGTTTCAAAGTCTTGTGTACTTACTAAGATAGAGTGGTTATGCTTTAAACAAGCTTGCTTATAACTTTGTGGATGGAGTGTAATCAGAGGGAACAAGTTATAGGCTCAATGTGAACTTTATGCAAAAAGCTTGCTTTATAAGAATCACAATGTTAACTTTGTGCCATTAATGGAAATGCAACTTGTATACTAGCTCAAATGCTTGGATCAAAGCTCTAACAGCTGTGTAAACATTTAATTATGGAGTGAAAAACAAGTTTGAGGCCTCCAAAGCAAGGATTATGCAGCCTAGCATGGATTTGGTTCATGTGTTCATCAAAAATGACTTGTAATTCAAGTGACAAAACCCTAACTTCATCTCTTCGATTCTCCCTACTCAAGAATGATCTCAAGGAGTTCTTGGACATCTTGGAAAGATTGCAATGTTCTTTACAACCCATCTTTGAATTTATTTTGAATATTCCCCTTGGAACTATATGAAAAAGTTCCATGAAGTTGGGTCAAAATCCTAACCAAATTAGGGCAAAATTTCACTAAGTGTTTAGTTTCATGACCCTATGTTCATAAAATTATAACTTGAGATACAAGCACTTTTGGAAGGAGTTGTGTGAAGCAAAGTTGTATATTTAATGGAGATATACAACTTTAATGTTGGAAGTTTCTCATGAATCATCTTGCATCATGGTGAAAATTTGGCTCAAAGTTATGAAAAAACATGAAATTTCCAACACTTAGAAAAATTTCTAAGTTTAGAAATTTTGACTTTTTCAAAATGAAATCTTGAATTTTTTATTTCTTGATGAACAAGTTTCATATTTTGACATGTTTTTATGAATTATGATCTTTGGCACTTGAATTTGACCAAAAAGTCAAAGTTTGACATTTCAGTATACAGTTGACTTTTGATCAGATGACTGCAAAATTCATCTGTCAATCCAATGGAATTGCAATGTTTTGAACCATGTCATTAGGTCAAAATGATGCAACTGGACTCTTAAGATCATGCCTTAAACTAATTGACCATTTTCTAGGTCAAAAATCAGAAATTACCCTTTCTCAGTCAAAACCCTAATTTTGACCATTTTGCCCTTTTGGAGATTTGATCAAATTTCTTGAGGAGTTGTGGTCCAAACTTGATCAAATGATACATATGAGTCAAAAATGTTGATATGGATAAAAAATTATGAGGTTTGACTGTAAATTGACCATAGTTGACTTTTTCCCCAATACAACTGATTTTTAAGTCAACTGCTCAATTGACTGAGCAAAAGTGGGATCCAAGGCTTGAAACTTGACATGAGTAATCTTGGGGGTCCATAGTGATCCATGAAAATCATATGTGGCATAGAAGGTTCAAAAATACTTGTGCAAACTCAAACCCTAGTTTTGGGTCATCAGTGCATAAGGAGGTGTCTTGAGCTGATCAAACCCTAGTGCAGTCTTGAGCCCAAGGAGATCTTGTGCGAAAATTCTTGATAAGTGAGAGGGAAAATTTTGGGGTACAACATCTGCCCCTATTCAAACTTCTTAAGCCTGAAGAGTTAGATTGGCAAGTTTTTCCATGCGTGACTCGAAGGTGGAAGATGATTGGACATTAGAGTGCCCAGAAATTTGCACTCGGTGATGTGATGGTAGAGGGAATGGGCTTAAAGATGCCATTTGGAGAGGTGATAGAAATTTGTTGGAGATAGGCTTGTAGATGCCATCCAAGAGTGATTGTTGAATTGTAATTTGTAAGCTGAAAGAATGAGTATCAAAATGGCGTCCGTGTCTGGAGCGTATCTGAACTGTATCTGGAAGCTGATTTTGAATGTGTATCAGAATGGCATCCGTGTCTGGAGCGTATCTGAACTGTATCTGGAAGATAAAACTGAATGAGTATCAGAATGTCATCCACGTCTGGAACGTATCTAAACTGTATCTGAGAGTTGAATCTGAATGAGTATCAGAATGGCATCCGTGTCTGGAGCGTATCTGAACTGTATCTGAAAGAGAATCTGAATGAGTATCAGAATGGCATCCGCGTCTGGAGCGTATCTGTATTGTATCTGAAAGTCGAGTCTGAAGGAGTATTAGGATGGCATCTGTGTCTGGAGCGTATCTGTACTGTATCTGCAAACTCTGAACATTGTTAATGGTAGCTATTAACCTTATCCTGAAAAGGGTAAAATGTTAGCTAAAATGCAGAGTCATATTGTATGAAATGTATGATATAATGCATTCGTGTTAACAATGTTTATGATATATGGATGCGATGTATGCGTATGTGAGCTAATCTGCTGCACTGCTGTTGGATTGGGGAAATAAATCCCTGAATGTTGCTGAGGATATGTAATCCTTCATGTCTTGAAGTTGAAGTGTTGATGAATTTCCGTTTAGAGAAATAAAATCTGTTGTAAGGGGAGTGCCATGTACTGCTTGAAAAAAAATCCTATTTGGGGAATCCGGAGAAATTTGGTGACTTCTACTGGGGAGTGATAACTGGGAGTTTTGTTCCGCTGGGGATTAAACTGTACACTGCGGGGGATTTTTATGGAAAATGACTTAGAGAGATTTCCCTATCTCTTAAAGCCAACAGTTATTGTCATTTATTTTGTTTATTTGTAAACAGTAATTATGTTCAAAAGCATATGTTCAACAATGAATCATTGGACGTTTTTGTAAACAAAACACAAGCGTAAAGAAAAACAGATATTTTTTGCACTTTCAAAGAGATATCTTTGTATTGACTTTGAGTAAGTATTTTTGTACAATGAGACAAACATTCTAGTAAGAGAATGTTATCGTAAAAAATGAAAATTTTAATACAAAGAAAAGATAGCTATGTGTAATAATCCCATGGGGTTCCCATTCTGCTATAGCCTTTGTATCTCTGAGTATCTTGTCTATTTGTTGCCTTGTCCGGAGATGATTGAATTGATCAGAACCTCTGAGTTTGCAGGTTGTCTGTAAGGTGATCCAACGGGACATAGTCATACGCTTTAATTCCCTAACTTTTGCCTGGACCGCCCTTTCGGGTTTTTAGTCCACCGGGATACCCTTTTTTGCCCAAGCCACCCTTTCAGGTTTTCAGCTTACCGGGTGTACAGATTTTTTTTTTGTTTTATCCTTAATTTTTGCCCAAACTTTTTGGTTCGCCGGGATGCCCTTGTTTTTCCTAGGTGTGTCAAGCTAGCGGGTCTCTTATGCGTAGTATCTTTTAACTATGTCTGCATTCGCAGGGTGTGGCAGGTCGTCACCATCCATGGTTGTCAAGATCATTTCTCCACCAGAGAAAATGTTTTTGATTACAAATGGTCCTTCATATGTAGGAGTCCATTTGCCCCTGGGATCACCTTGCGGTAGTATGATACGTTTGATCACCAGATCTCCAACTTGATACACTTGTCTCCTGACCTTTTTGTTGAAAGCCTTGATCATTCGTTTTTGATACATTTGACCATGAAAGACAGCAGTAAGCCTTTTCTCATCAATCAAGTTTAGTTGATCAAGTCGAGTCTGGATCCAATCGTCTTCATTCAGCCATGCATCCTTCATAATTCTCAGAGAGGGGATCTGGACCTTAATAGGCAAGACAGCCTCCATGCCGTATACCAGAGAATAGGGTGTTGCCTCGGTTGATGTGCGAGCTGTGGTACGATATCAGTGGAGAGCGAATGGTAGCATCTGGTGCCAATCTTTGTATGTGACTTCCATTTTCTGTATGATCTTTTTAATGTTCTTATTTGCAGCTTCGATAGAACCATTCATCTTCGGCCGATAAGGGGAAGAATTGTGATGTTGGATCTTGAATTGCTCGCACAAGGCGGTGATCATAGTATTGTTCAAGTTCGTACCATTGTCGATGATGATCCTCTCCGGGATACCGTACCGGCAGATGAGATTTTGTTTAATGAAACGGGCTACAACATTCTTGGTCACGGAAGCGAAAGAGGCTGCCTCAACCCACTTTGTGAAATAGTCAATGGCCACTAAGATGAAGCGATGTCCATTGGAGGTTGTCGGCTTGATTTCCCCAATCATATCAATCCCCCACATAGCAAAGGGCCAAGGAGTCGTCAAGATGTTCAGAGGAACTAGAGGTATGTGCACTTTGTCAGCATAAATCTGATACTTGTGGCAGGTTCGAGAGTGTTGATAGCAATCTGCTTCCATGGTAGACCAGTAGTAGTCTGCCCGTAGGATTTTCTTTGCCATCGTATGCACACTGGAATGGGTGCCAAAAGTGCCTTCATGTAATTTAGCCATGATCCTTTCAGCTTCAACGTTGTCTACGCACCGAAGTAACACAGAGTCATGGTTGCGTTTGTAAAGAATGCCATTACTAAGGAAGAATTTAGGAGAGAATATCCTTAAGAACTTCTTATCCTTTACCGAAGCTCCTTCTAGATATTCTTGGTTTTCAAGATGCTTCTTGACTTCGTGGAACCAAGGCTGGTCCACTACTTCTTCAGTATTAATCTCGTGACAATGTTCTGGTTCATCCCTTCGTTCAATGGTGATCTGGGGAGCCTCGTTATCCCATTTAAGTTTAAACATAGATGACATTGTGGCTAGTGCATCTGCTAGCTGATTTTCTTCTCGCGGGAAATGCTCGAAGGTAATATTCTCTAAATGTGAGAGAAATATCAAAAAATGTTCTTTATAAGGGATAAGATTAGGGTGTTTGGTGTCCCATTCCCCTTTGATCTGGCTAATGACCAAAGCTGAATCTCCGAATACATTCAAGGATTTGATCCCCAAGTCTATGGCAGCTTTGAGACCAAATATGCATGCTTCGTATTTCGTCATGTTAATTGTATAATTGAATTATAGTCTTGCCGTAAATGGAGTATGACACCCTTCAGGAGATATGAGTACATCACCAATACCATTGTCGAGTGCGTTGGATGCCTCATAAAAAACCAGGGTCCATCGGGATCCTTGTTCAGGTCTGTCACATGGCCTGAATTCTTCATAGTTGTTTACCATCATGATGTCCTCATCTGAGAATTCTAACTTCATGGACTGGTAGTCTTCCAAAGCTTGGTGAGCAAGGTGATCAGCCAGTACACTGCCCTTTATTTCTTTCTGGGTAGTATACTGTATGTCATATTCCATCAGGATCATCTGCCATCTTGCTATTCTCCCAGAAAGAGCAGGTTTCTCGAAGATGTATTTTATTGGATCCATTTTAGATATCAATAGGGTAGTATGAGTCAGCATATACTATCTTAGCCGGCGAGCAGCCCATGCTAGAGCACAACAAGTTTTCTCAAGCAGTGAATATCTTGTTTCACAGTCGGTAAACTTTTTGCTCAGGTAATAAATAGCATGCTCTTTTCGGCCATACTCGTCATGCTGCCCCAGCACACACCCCATTGAATTTTCCAAAATAGTCAGATACATGATCAATGGTCTTCCCTCAACTGGCGGCATCAACACAGGAGGCTCTTGCAGGTACTCTTTGATCTTGTCTAAAGCCATTTGGCATTCATCATTCCATTTGACTACTTGATCTTTCTTCAATAGTTTGAAGAGTGGTTCACAAGTAGCTGTGAGGTGAGAAATTAATCTGGAAATGTAGTTTAAACGTCCCAAGAATCCTCTGACTTCCTTCTCAGTACGAGGAGCAGGAATCTCTTGTATCACTTTCACTTTTGCAGGATCTACCTCAATACCTTTGTTGTTGACGATAAAGCCTAGGAGTTTACCAGACCTTACTCCAAACGTGCACTTATTGGGGTTCAACCTCAGCTTGTACTTCCTTAGTCTCTCGAAGAGTTTCTGTAGATGATCGAGGTGCTCTTCCTCTGTTTGAGATCTAGCTATCATGTCGTCCATATAGACCTCTATTTCGTGATGTATCATGTCGTGAAATAGAGATACCATGGCACGCTGATAGGTCGCCCCAACATTCTTTAGTCCGAACGGCATAACCTTGTAGCAGAATGTGCCCCACTGTGTAACAAATGTTGTTTTCTCCATGTCCTCAGGCGCCATTTTGATTTGGTTGTAACCTGAGAAACCGTCCATGAATGAAAACACTTTGTGCTGTGTCATATTGTCAACTAGGATGTCAATGTGGGGAAGTTGGAAATCATCCTTAGGGCTCTCCCTATTCAAATCTCTGTAGTCCATGCACATTCGTACTTTGCCGTCCTTTTTGGGTACAGGAACAACATTGGAAACCCATTGCGGATAGGAAGTGACGGCCAAGAATCCAGCATTGAATTGTTTCATAACTTCTGATTTAGTCTTCTCCGACATATCTGGTCGCATTCGAAGGACCTTTTGTTTTACTAGTGGGCAATCCTCTTTTGTAGACAGATGATATACCATAATATCTGCATCAAGTCCTGGCATGTCTTCATACGACCAGGCAAAGACCTCAACATACTCGTGTAGCAACTGAATCAGACGCTCCTTGACACTGGATTCCAGATTGGCACCCACCTTGACTTCTCTTTTGTCTTCTTCGGTACCTAGGTTGATTGTATCCACGGGTTCCTCATGGGGCTGAATGGTTCTCTCTTCTTGTTGTAGTAATCTGGCAAGTTCTCCTGGTACTTCACAATCTTCCTCACATTCGTCTTCAGCTTGGTAGATTAGATTTTCAGAGTCACAAAAATCCATAGCAGGACCGTTATCCATGGGATCTCGAATGGATGTAGACTTGCATAGTGAGTGTGAGTGTGTGTAAGGGTATAACTATATTTGAAAGAAAGGAAAATGTAAAAAAGAAAAACAATGAGCACAAAGTATGTATGCAAAATGTCCGTGATTCATTGATGTCATATGGAAATGAGATGATAACCCTTACAAATGGACCAATGTGCCTCGGGTAAGACACAAGGTTTTAAGAGTCTGAATTTTTTTAATATTACAGATCCAACAAAATGTAAAGACAAATTACTGTGGGATAAAAGTGATCGGGACAAAGTATCTAGCCTCCCAGTTGTTGAGCCCTCCACTGACAGTTGGGAAGATCCAATCCTCCATGTTGCAATTGTCTTCATCATCCTCTACCGCATTGACTTCACGGTTACTGATCTTCAGGGGTGGTCCTCCAGCACGAGTGTGGCGCACAACCTTTTGGGCACCTAAAGTGAAACCCAAGCCAAACATGTCAGACTTGTATGGGTTATCTGGGAGTTGCCCCAGATAGTGCAGCCACCTTCTTCTATCACTGCCTTTCCATCCTTCAAAGATGACATCCTGAGTGGAGGCCTTGTGATCTTGGGACAACCTTGGTCACTGCCACCTCTTGCGAGACTTCTTAAAAGTGTTGGAATGGAGTTTCAATAAATTCACCATCTAACTCCACATATCTGAAGGAATTGAGATGGCTGATCATGCACTCTTCTTCTCCATGAACGGTGATAATCTTCCCTTGAATCGGATACTTCAGCATTTGGTGCAACATAGAAGTAACAGCGCCAGCGTTATGAATCCATGGTTGGCCTAGCAAGCAGGAATATGAAGGGCGAATATCCATTACATAAAAAGTTGAATCAAATGTTTGGGTTCCAACATTTATGGGGATATCCACTTCCCCATGCACCATCCTTTTTTAGCCGTCAAAGGCCCTTACTACTATGTTACTTGGCTTCAATGTCAATCCCTCACAGTCAAGCCTATCAAGAGCTTTTTTAGGCAATACATTTAGAGATGAGCCAGTGTCCACCAAAACATGAGCCAAGGTTGTGCCTCTACATTCAACTGAGAAATGTAATGCCTCATTATGCTTCCTTCCTCTTTGCATCAAATCAGCATCCGAAAAACCTAGACCATTATCTGCGGTCAAGCTGGCTACGCAGTCTTGGAACTGATCGGCAGATGTTTCTTGGGGTACATGGGCAGTTTTCAGGAATTTTACCAAGGCTTTTGCATGCGCCTAGGAACATAGTAGTAAAGCCAGCATGGAAATTTTGGATGGAGTTTTCCCCAGTTGCTCAACTACATCGTAGTCACTTCTTTTTATGATCTTTAGAATTTCCTCCATCTCTTTCCGGGAGGTCTCAGGGATAGCCAATGATTGTGCCTTCATCCGGACAGACTCAATCAGAATACTTTTACCTCGAGTCTCGGATAACTCGGTAGAAGGAATGTCAGTAGGAGTGATATTAGGGATTGTAACAGCTTTGTCAGTTGGAGTATTAGTGGAGATGATTGTAGGACTGGGAATAACTTTTGGAGGAGCAATTTCTGGAGAGAATATCCTTCCTCTTCGGGTAATCTTGCTAGTCCCTGCAATATTACTGATATCGGAGTCAACTTTCTCAGAACTAGAATCTTCGGCAGTTGGCCAATCTTGCTTGATACCGTGGTAGTAGACATCCCCTCCATAATTCCATGGTATGGTTTTGTCTGACGAATACGAGACCGGTCCAGGCATTGTAATTATCAAAGGAGCTTCTTTTGGAACTGATTTAATTCTAACGGGTCTTTTGGTGGAGACCCTAGAAGAATTGTCGGAAATGGTAACGATAGAAACATCATTATAAAGAACAGGTGGAACAGAAGTCTTTTCAAACAGAATTTCCTTGTTATCTATTAGGCATTGAACGCCTGCTTTCAACAAAGGACAGTTGGTTGGTGAGGACAAACAGAAATGGAAACTTTTATCACAGCCCGGGAATACACCGACAATCAATAAGTTCTTTTTGATAGTCAGGAGTGGGGTCATAAGTTCATTAACTGAAGTAACAAACATATCTTCCTCAATGGCGTTGGTATTATGGCCATGTTTGGGCATAGGGGCAGAAATGACATTTGGCTTTTCGGGCGCATGGAATTCAATCTCTTTGGCTTCAATGAGGTCTTGTACTTTGTTCTTCAGAGCCCAACAGTTGTTAGTGTCATGGCCGGGACTCTCAAAGTAGTATGTACAGCGGGCATTAGGATGATAGTGAGGAGAGGTTGTGTTAGGATTCTTGGGAGCTTCTTTCCAATTCACTAGGTTGGATCTTAATATATGTGGCAATACTTGTGATAGGGTCATATTAATTCTGGTGAATTGTCTGACTGGTATTTCCATTCTTGGTTGGTTGTTTCTTTGCTGATCAGGCGCGGGTTTAGGAATCATAACGGCCCCCACCATTAGACGGTGTTCGGCCTTAACTTGATTTCTCTAAGGATAAACAGCAACCACATCTTTTTTTTCTGATAAATGGCTTCCTTACAGCAGTAGAGGATGCATCTTTTTGAATCTTTCCACTTTTTATCCCGGCTTCTACCATTTCTCCGATCAATATAAATTCAGTAAAACTTGTCGATGAACTTCCAATTAAGTGATTAAAGAAGGGACCATACAAGGTGCCCAAGAACATGTCTACTAATTCTCTTTCAGATAGGGGAGGTTGAACTCTTCCCGCCAAGTCCCTCCATTTTTGGGCATAGTCCTTGAAGCCTTCATTGGAAACCATGGCCATACTCTGGAGTTGAGTACGGGTAGGCGCGAGATTAACATTGTATTGGTATTGTTTGTAAAAGGCTGCAGCAAGATCTTCCCAATTATGAACATTGGCTCTTTCTAACTGATAAAACCAATCAAGTTGAGTTCCAGACAGACTGTCTTGGAAGAAGTGTACCCATAAATCTTTGTCAGTGGTACGGGGATGGATTTTCCTCACATAGGACCGGAGATGCATTTTAGGGCATGAGACTCCATCATATTTGGCGAACACAGGAGCTTTGAATTTAGGAGGGATGATGATCCCCGATACTAAACCCAATTCCTCAAAGTCCAAGCCAGGCACTTTTTGGATTTCCATTGCACTCAACCGTTCTTCTAGATGCTTATACTTGTCATCGGCTGGAGGGTATTATTCTTCATAATAGTCTTCTTCTTCCTCTTCCTCTATTGACTCTAATTGGACAACTATTTCTTTCCCTTTCCCATCTTTTTTGTCTTTCTCACTGGATGTCATTGCAAAGTCTAAGGCCCTTCTTGTCTGCCCTTGGAATCTTCTTCCCATGTTTAGAACTCCGGTTATCTTCTTTGTCTTCTTTTTCTTCTCCTCAGCCAGCAAAGTCTTCAACTCTTCTTGTCCTTTAGCTAGGGTCAAGAAAAACTGTTGAAATTGTGCATTCTGAGCTTGGAGGTCCTTCGTCGTTTGCTAGATATCCATCTTACTGAAATAAATAGTAGAGAGATGAGGAGACTTGTTGCAAGAAACCTGCTTATGTTATGGTGAATGGTAAATGCATATTCAATGATTTCAAGGATTTTAAGATTCAAACTTGTTTTAGACAAAAAGGAAACACACGTTATATTAATAAATTAAAGCTTTTGAGTACATCAATGCCTTCTTGGGCAAAATAATACAAAAAACCTCTAAGATAAAAAGGTAGTCTGCATCCTCTTTGGTGCAATGTAAGAATTCAGAGTCTGCTCCTCATGAAGTAGCCTAGTGAGTTCCAAAACCTTCTTCTCGCTTGCGTAGAATTGGACTTCGAAAGTATCTCGCTCCCCCTTGAGTTGTATCCAATTCCTTTGTAGGTCTTTAAGAGAGGTGGGCATGTCAGGATGTAGGATAGTGTATGGAACATCTCCTTCCATAACAGGCTCAATGATTACTGGGAGAACGGAGGGGTAAGGCATCATAAGGCTATGAGAATGAGTTTGTACCCATTTGAGGTAAGGCTCAAGAGGGATGGAATTTTTATGCCCCAAAGTCTTGCTATCTACCTTGTTTAACATCCTCCAAGCTCGGATAAATCTCTGGCGAAGACCTTGATCGTCGTTGTCGTAGTTGAATACCAAACCTTGAATTAGCATCTCGTGCGGGCCATCCCTTCGGGCATAACCAAACTGTCTTAAATCTAAGCAGGGGTTGTAGGTGATACCTCCCCTAATGCCAAATAAAGGGACATTAGGAAATTCTCCACAACGGTCGACAATAGTAACATTCTCTATGGATCGGGAGCACCAATGAATGTTTGAATGTTTGAGCATTATCAACCTTTGTGACCACCTTGAACCTTGCTCATTCTTTAATACAGATTGGGGAAGATGTGAAATAAACCATCTTGCCAAGAGAGGAGTGAAACACATAAGGACACCTCTTTTCCTCATTGTGCGAGTGTGAAAAGAGTGTAGGATATCCCCTAGCAGTGTAGGCACCGGGTTGCGTGATATGAAGATTTTGACGGAGTTCACGTCTATGAGTTGGTCAGGATTTGGAAACAAAATCATCCCATAGATGAGTAGAGCCACAATTTCCTCAAAAGCTTGCAGGTCCAAAGAATTCCAACAGTTTTGGGCTTTCTCGAACAAGAACTTTTCTAGGAAACCTTTAACACCATTCCTTGTTTCCCAATGAGTTGTGACATCAGATGAGTGCAAGTGTAGAGCTTGAGAAATCTCTTCTGGCTTTGGGTCTCTTTCCGTACCGTTGAAAGGTAGTTGATTGAGAATTGTAATCCTCAAGAGTCGGGAGAATTCTTCCAAAGTAGGCACAAGTTGATAGTCGGGAAATATGAAGCAATGGTGTAAAGGATCAAAGAACTGAAAGAGAACCTTCATCATGTCCTCATCTGTGTTGGAGGTGACCAAGTTGAGTAGGTGACCATGTCTCTCGGTAAATGGAGAATTTTAAGGAATTCTTGAAGCTAGCTCCTTAAGTTGTGGAGGGATCCTTACAAGGTTGACTTGAATAGTTTTCCTGTGAATAGAATCCATATCCTACAAAATAAGAACAAAGATGAATCCCAAAATCCTTAAAATGGTTACTGAAATGTGTATGATGTTATGATGTTCATGATGTTATGTACAAGTATGTATATACAAACAAAGCAAACAAGTCCTTAGGTTTAGGCTTGCATGGAGTCTCATAGGTAAATACCCTCTTGAAGTTTAGTTGACTCAACCTGTCCTATTAATAGTAACCAGGTTCTAAGGAGCTCAATATCACTGGTTTGTTTCCTTGGTCATTGTTTCAGCACAAGCCAATTTGATGGCGACCGAAATATCCCAAGAAACCAACCCTCAATGAGTGTAGTATCGAGTATCTACCAACTTCGGACTTCACCAAAGTCGGTCATCTCACTACATCCTAAAGGCCAAGTTGGTTAAGTAAAGGTTCAAGAAGTTCATTAGTGCTTCATGACATCACTCAGCGGCCCCGTATTCTCTTTGATTAAATAAAAGGCTACTGGTACCCACAAATATGTCGCACTAACATAGCTATTACTTAGACCATGTCGGTATACCCCGCACAGTTTCCACAATTTATTGCTACTTACCTATAAGGTATCCCAAATCAGGGTAGAGGATTCAAACCAAAACAAAGAACCATAACCTAAATCATACAAGTCAAAAAATGTAAACAAGTAAATGTGATCTATCCATAAGGTAACCCCACTTTTAGAATTTCCCCAGCAGAGTCGCCAATTCTGTGGTACGGTGGGAGAACTGACTTGAGGGTTTTGCATTTTATCGCAAAATTTGCGGTTAGCACGAGTCATCACCGACTTTTCTTTTATCCAAAAGGAAAGGTGAAAAAGCACAGGAAAGACCTTTGAGATTTATTTCTTGAGTTCGGGGGGTAGATTATGAAAAAGGAAGGTATTAGAACCCTTTTCATCCATGGTTTTCCATGGGCTCTTAGTTACTTGCTAGATCACTTGCTTTTGTTTGAAATTGTGCTTTGTGTGGTTTTTTGAAAGTATTTTGTAAAGAGGCTATTGTTTAGGCAATCTTTGTAATGATTCTCGTTCGTAAGAATGTATACAAAGATGTTGATCTTTTGAAAATGTTTTCAAGTTTGTAAGTTGTTTGAAAGTGTATGTGTTTGTTTTTAAAATAGCAAGGATGTTTGTTTTGAAATGGAGCAAGTAACTAGGAGCAATTTACCTACTCAAATGTCTTTCTTGTTCATTTTCTTTTCCTTTGACATTGTTGTCTTACCATTGATTTGGTAAGCAACCCTATCTTTGGATGTAAACGGGATGGGCGTGGGTCATCGTATAACAATGATTAGCAATATTGCAAGGTGTTGTACACCAAAATTTTCCCTCCCATATTCTTCAAAGTTTTGACAAGCATCATCTCAATTTGCTCAAGTCTACTCAAGGGTTGCACAATCAAAACATCTCCTAAGCCAGTTCAAAACTAGGGTTTTGGTTCCTTCAATGAATTTGAGGTTTTCAGTGGTCCAATCAAGTCCCATAGGCCTACATATATTGTCAAGCATCTACATGCCAAGTTGCAAGACTCACAGCATCAAATTGCACAGTCAAAAGTCATGTTTGCTTCACAATCAACTGTAGGGGCAAAATGGTCATTTTACAGTCAAAAGTCAAAAAATTTGGTCAACATCTTATTTTGAAGCCACAATCATCATTTGATCAAGTCTTGATCATGATTCCACAAGTATGGCTCAAAAATCATCAAAGATGCAAAAGTTGCTATTTTTGGACAGCTGAAAAGTCAACTGTAAATTGACCAAGGCATAACTTTTTCATGGTTCATCAGAAAAAGTTATCAATTTCTACATTATAGGTCAATTTCAAAAGTCAACAAAAAGGCATTTTAAGTCAAAGACCATAACTTGAGATTGGTAAATCAAAATGACATGGGACCAAAGGCATTGGTTATAGGACTTCAAGACCTTTCCAAAATGTCCAAGAACATGTTCATAGCTTCAAAATTGAGCAAGATATGCATTGGAGAAGTTGGGAAATTTTTGGGAATTTGCAAAAGTCAACTTTACCTAAAACACCTTGTTTTTGCTAATGGGCCCCAAATTCCTTCTTGAATCTTTACCCAAGGCTTATGCATGACCCAATGAGCTTAAATTGATTTATTTTCTTATTTTTAATTAATTAATTGAATTTTTTATTAATATTAATTCATTTAATTGATTTTAAATGTAGGAAATTCAAAGATGTGGTTTTCAAATCTTTTTGTGATGCAAAAGAGGTCAACACATGCTGAAGATTTCGTGTACACATCAAGGAGACAAAATCATCCAATTTTGGCAAGTTTTATCAATCAAAAAGGTTGAAAAAGATTTGATTGAAATCAAATATTGAAATCATAAAGCCATGGATTTTTGGACAAAGTTTTACCCTAATTCCATTCCACTACATATACTAAAGCTAACCCTAATGCTGTGGACGTGCAAGCTGCTGTCAAAAGCCATAAGCAAATTCCAAAAATTCAAGAAAAATTTGAAAACTGAATTCCACCTTCCAGCACGATTCAAAGCTTTCTCTTGATTCAAACCTATTGCAGGGATTACCAGAAGCCTTTTGCAATCAAAATCACGTGCCAACACTCAAAGAAACGTCCAGAACGAACTCACGGTTTGCTTAATTTTTCTAGAATCGAAACTCAAGTTTTATGCATCATTAACATGTTATGATCATTGCTTTGCATTGCTAACACCATTCTGAAGCTAATGGTACATATTAATTTGATTATGGTGCCCTGAAACAAAAACTGCCATTGGAGAATTCTAGGTTTTTCAAGCTTCAAAATTAGGGCTTTACAGCATAAGCAAAATTAGGACTAATAAAGCCTATGGTTGACTTCGTCAAGGCCAGACGAATCAAACCCAACCCTCGCGCCCTATTTATATAGCGTGGATTTCTATTCGTTATTTTTGGCTGTTCCATATTGTGAGGGTTAAAAACCCCCGCTATTTGTTTTGTTTTTTTACAGGCAAAAGGAAGAAGATGATTGCGTGTTGATACATGATTGGCTGGTTTGAACGAGACGCGCGCTTTTTGTTTGGATAACATATGAATTAATTTTTCTATATTATAATTACTCATCATTATGTTAACAGATGCAACGCAATGGCCTAGTGGGAGATGATGTGTCTGGTAAGCATTGGGACCTGGGTTCGATTCCCAGGTCCCCCAAACGCTTGTTAATATTTTTTCAAACATATTCATATGCAGCGCTTGTCCAGAATTCCATCACACACCTCACAGATCAGCATGCCAAGTGGCCACAAAGGTGAATCCAAAGGCCAGGGACGGTTGACCATCATGTTGCCCAGTCAAAGCCAGTGTAGACCATCCAGAAAGTCAACAAAGGCTTTAAGCTTAATGGGCTGGGACTTGCAACTTTTACCTCCTATGGGTCCAACACACCCCCTGGTTTTCTTTCTATTTCTTTTTGCTTTCTTTTTATTTCCTTTTTATAATTATTAATTATTATTATTTAACTAACAAATAGCTATTTTAATAATTAATTCAGAAAACAAATATTTATAATATTTATTATTATGTATTAATTTCATTATTAATTTATTTTGTAAATAAAATACTAACAAATTAATTAGTTTAATTAGTTAATTTTAATCTTTTTTTTCACAATAAATAAAATATGTTAGAATTAGGGTTTTTTTCTTGACTTTTAATTTCTTTTCTTTTTATTTTTATTAAAGACTTAAAAAACACAAAAAAACATTTTTTTTCTTTTTAATTAAATAATTAATTAGAATTAGGTTTAATGTTTGATTAATTGCAAAAAAGGACAAACTACTTTCTTTATTTCTCAAAAGGGTCAAAACCCTAAGGACGTCCCGATTTAATTTCTTTCGCACATTATTCTTATTTTGATTATATTGATGTATTTGTTTCCGAGGATGTAATAGTTAATTAGGTTTTACTGCTTTCTTTACTTTCCGCATTTATTTTCCAAAACGGGTTATGTTTTTGTCAATGTATAGACCCGCGCCTTGTAATAGCGTAGATTTACCTTTTCTGCAATTTATTTTCCGCACTCTTAACTATTAATGTGCATGCAAGACTTGGATGAAAATTAAAAACAACTCGTAGATCACCACAAATGACATGTTCAAAGATAAATATAAACTAAAAACAACACACAAGCACATGCCACTCCTAGGGTACGCCTCACTGGTTGCCTCGAACGTGGTCGTCAAGTATAGGGTGTTTTAGAGGTCGCCCTCCTGTCTAAAGATCCAGATGCCTCGAAACGGTTGCCTCGGATAAAAAGGATCTAGGACATTAGGGTTACTACTAAAGTGTCCTACTATTGCTTCGGTGACCACATTGTCCCTTAATCGAATTGACCCGAATACCTCCAACGACGGTGCTACCTACCTCTCAATGGTGGGATAACACTATCTAAAGGACTCTTACACAGCCTAATTCCTTAGAGTAGGTAGATTTCTCATGGGTACTTGCTCTCTCAAAACAAACAAAACAACTTTTCGCACTCACACTTTCAAAAAGTTTTCAAACAAATTTTTCATACACTCTTGAGGACAGATACAAGAGTTACTTAGAAATTTTTCAAACGAAACTTTTTCAAAACCCACACACACTTGAAAAGCAAACAAATTATGAAAACATAAGAGCAAGTACCTAAGAGCCCATGGATAACCATGGATAGAAAGGGTGCTAACACCTTCCCTTTCTATAAATCTACCTCCCGAACCGAGAGACATTCTCAAAGAAGGAATTTTTCTATGCTTTTGTCCTTTCCATGTTGGAGAACATAAAAGACAGTGGCGACTCTTGCTTACCGCGACATTTCGCGAACCAGCTTAAAAAACAGTCAGTTCTATTTCCACCGATCACACAAGATATCTTAGTATTCTTTTTTAGGGACCAAGATCATTTGTAAGGCAACTTAGATAGCGTCATTGAGAGACTATGATCTTGTATTTGCTTGTTTTTGCTAAGATACCTTACATGCGTAATATGATCATTTTGTATAAGGCAACCAAGTGGGATAACCCTAGGGGTGCTTGTGTGCAAGTGTATCATTTTCATGCTTGTTTTTGTCTTGAATTAGGATTTTCTAGGTATTGGTTTTAGTCTTTCCATACAAACCCTAATTACTATCATGTTATATATGAAAGCGATAAATTACGGAATTTTAAAGTTACTACACTATTACAACATTTGTGGGGAGGGGTGTACAAATTGAATGGGGATTGCAAGAATTTAAACCCTAATTAGTCTATTACAACCATATTGAATTGGTATAAATATAAAAGGAATTAAATAAATACAAAGTATAAAAATGAATAAATGTACAAGGAAGCAAAATGTAAAGAAAATGAATTTTGTTTGGTTTTCATGAAAAAAAGATTTTGTCTTAACCTAATTAAATAAAGATAATAGTTAATTAAGTTTGAATTTATTAAGAAAAGATTTTAAATGAAAACCTAGTTCTATTAATTAATCAAAAGAAAATAAGTTTAAGAAAAGTATTTTTGGTATTTTTTTTATCTTGAAAATATTTATAGCATTATAAAATATTTTTAGTCTTTTTCATATAAAAAAATAATGTATTAAAATTAATATGAAAGAAAATAACTAATAACCTAATTTTATTTATATTTGCAAGATTAAGTAAAAATTAAATAGAGTATAATTAATAAAAATATTTTTGTGATAAAAATAAAATAAAATAGGTCAAAATATAAATATATCATTTTTTTTTTGTATTTTTTAATTTTTAGTATTTAGAAAATATATTTAAGAAAAATAAATATGAAAATAAAAAAGAAAATAAATAAATTTGGGACAGGGGTGCCAATAGGAAAGAGGGGGTTAGCTAGAAAAAATATAAAAAAATAAAGCCAAGCCCAAAGAGGCCCAGCGCCATGCAAACAAAAAAAGTCAGAATTTGTAAAAACATGAAAAAATGCAAAAGGGTACCACCGGGGCTTGAACCCAGGTCCCATAGGTTACAGGCGCGCGCTTCTACCACTGGGGTGGCTATACATCTGTTAATACAAATGAAACAATAAATATGTAAGGCAAAACGCGCCCTGAAGACTTCATCTTCAACCTCCAGCCAGACCTACTATAACTTGCTCATTTCTCATCAAAAATGAAAACTGTAAACATGAAACTTGTAGCAAATTTTCTCACGATTCCATAAATATAAAGTATTAGAACTATAGATCAAAGATAAGCAAGAATTTTAATGGCCCTAATCTGAACCCTAAAAATTTCAGAAACTTTAGTTTCAAAATTCTCTAAGCTCAAGCAAAATTAATGGAAACTAAAGACATGGTTAGCTTCAGGGTAATGATATCTACATGTTTTATTCACAAATAAACTATTGATGATGCCTGTATGAAGAGTTCCAAGTTGATAAAACTTACCTCAAAACTGTAAATCTTGTTTTGAGTTTGAGCTTGTTTCAAGGTGCTGCAATGATCAGGTTAGCTTCCTTGAGGTCCTGGGAAGCTAATGCAATGATTAGCTTAAACAATGGATGGCTGAAATGGCCTAGAGAAGTCAAGTTGCAGACTTTGTTTTTTGGTTATGGAAGTTATGGTAAATGGTATTACAGTTTTGGAATAAGGATATGGATGAGTTGTATTTGATGAAGGAAGCTTTAGAAACTAAAAGGCCAAGAAACCCACGAGGGAAATGGGAGTTTAATGTTCAAGGTCAGAAATTGTGCAATAATGGAGTTTTTGTGCAATTTCTGATTTGAGAGAGTTTTGGTGTATTTCAGGGTACTCAAGCTCATGTCCTAGCTCACAAATAGTGAATCTATTTATAAGCAACAAGTTTGGAGACCTCTTATTGATCAGAATTCAAAATCACAATTTTATGCATAACATGTGATTTTTGAGAAATTCAAGTTTCAAAGTCTTGTGTACTTGCTAAGATAGAGTGGTTATGATTTAAACAAGCTTATTTCTGACTTTGTGGATGGAGTGTAATCAGAGGGAACAAGTTAGAGGCTCAATGTGAACTTTATGCAAAAAGCTTACTTTACAAGAATGACAATGTTAACTTTGTGCCATTAATGGAAATGCAACTTGGATAATAGCTCAAATGCTTGGATCAAAGCTCTAACAGCTGTGTAAACATTTAATTATGGAGTGACAAACAATTTTGAGGCATGCAAACCAAGGATTATGCATCCTAGCATGGACTTGGTTCATGTGTTCATCAAAAATGACTTGTACTTCAAGTGATAAAATCCTAATTTCATCTCTTCGATTCTCCCTACTCAAGATTGATCTCAAGGAGTTCTTGGACCTTTTGGAAAGCTTGCAATATTCTCTACAAACCATCTTTGAATTGATTTTGAATATTCCCCTTGGAACTATATGAAAAAGTGCCATGAAGTTGGGTCAAAATCCTGACCAAATTAGGGCAAAATTTCACTAAGTGTTTAGTTTCATGACCATATGTTCATAAAGTTCTAACTTGAGATCCAAACACTTTTGGAAGGAGTTGTGTGAGGCAAAGTTTTAGATTTCATGTAGATATACAACCTTCATGTTGGAAGTTTCTCTTGAATCATCTTGCATCATGGTGAAAATTTGGCTCAAAGTTATGAAAAAACATGAAATTTCCAACACTTAGACAAATTTCTGAGTTTAGAAATTTTGACTTTTTCAAAATGAAATCTTGACTTTTAGATTTTTTGATGAATAAGTTTCATATTTTGACATGTTTTGATAAATTATGATCTTTGGCACTTTAATTTGACCAAAAAGTCAAAGTTTGACTTTTTAGTGTACAATTGACTTTTGATCAGTTGACTGCAAAGTTCATCTGTCAATCCAATGGACTTACAATGTTTTGAACCATGTCATTAGGTCAAAATGATGCAATTGGACTCTTGAGATCATGCCTTAAACTAATTGACCATTTCTTAGGTCAAAAATCATAAATTGCCCTTTCTTAGTCAAAACCCTAATTTTGACCATTTTGCCCTTTTGGAGATTTGATCAAATTTCTTGAGGAGTTGTGGTCCAAACTTGATCAAATGATACATATGAGTCAAAAATGTTGATATGGATAAAACATTATGAGGTTTGACTGTAAATTGGCCATAGTTGACTTTTCCCCAATACAATTGATTTTTAGGTCAACTGCTCAATTGATTGAGCAAAAGTGTGATCTAAGGCTTGAAACTTGACATGAGTAATCTTGGGGGTCCATAATGATCCATGAAAATCATATGGGGCATAAAAGGTTCAAAAATATTTGTGCAAACTCAAACCCTAGTTTTTGGTCATCTGTGCATAAGGAGGTGTCTTGAGCTGATCAAACCCTAGTGCAGTCTTGAGCCCAATGAGATCTTGTGAGAAAATTCTTGATAAGTGAGAGGGCAAATTTTGGGGTACAAAAACTACATTTGGGCTATTTGTCGATATCATCCCCTAGAGGCAGCACAATCCTCTTTTATACGTTCGAAGCGCTTCTAGCCAAAAGAAGGGGATCGACCATGGTTCCTCCATGAAGATATAAAGAAATTTCTTACCGAAAAAAGGGGAAAAGGGGGTACCTTCCAGAGGCTTAGGGTGTTATATCGCCTCTGAAGGCAGAAATGGTCCTTCGTAGGGATTTAGCATAATGATCCCCTTGAGGGGCAACAAGGATTTCTCTTGAGGATCCAACACTTTAATCGCCTCTAATGACGGTACAGATCCCTCTTAAGGATCCAATACTTTGACCACCTCTAAGGGAGGAAATGATCATTCTTGAGGATATAACACTTTGATCACCTCTAATGGCTCCAATGATCTCTCTTGAAGATCCAACACTTTGATCGCCTCTAAGGGCGGCAAATACCCCTCTTGAGAATCCAACACTTTAATCGCTACTAAGGGAATCAAGGATCCCTCTTGAGGATCCATCACTTTTATCGCCTTCTAAGGGTGGCATGGATCCTTCTTGAGGATCTAACACTTTGATCGCCTTTAAGGGTAGCAAGGATCCCTCTTAAAGATCAAACACTTTGATCACCTTTAATGGAGGCAATGATCCTTTTTGAGGATCCAACACTTTGATTGTCTTATAAGGGCGGCAAGGATCCCTCTTGAGGTTCTAACATTTATGGAGTTCTTATTTGTTAGGCTACCAAAAATAAGATGCATCTTGTTGGTATATGTATTACTAATCAATCCTTTATAATCCTTCTTTCAACCATGCAGTGTCATACTTGCACAACCTCATGATCCTTCTCATTCTGATGTGAATTAGGTGACCACTTTCTGCCCTCTTCGGCCTCTGGTGTTACATGTTCACCCACTTCCATTTGGTTCTTCCCCGAACCACATCGTATTAGGAGAGGTCTGCTCTGATATCATTTATAACACTTCATACTGCTTTCAGGATTACCGATTGACCATAGAAACCAACACATGTCTTTTCAGTATGTTTTGTCCTCACTCACACGCTTTATGGAAAACTTCCCAGAAGGTCACCCATTCAAATACTACTCCAAGTTAAGCATGTTTAACTATGGAGTTCTTATTTGTTAGGCTACCGAAAACAAGACGCATCCTCTTTTCAGTAATGTAATAATTAAGAGCTCCATTGTTAAACTTGCTTGACTTAGAGTAGTATTTGGATGGGTTACCATCTGAGAAGTTTCATAGAAAGTGTGTGAGTGGGACATAGCATGCTGAAAAGACCTATGTTGGCTTACGAGGTCAGTCGGTAATCTTGAAAGCAGTGTGGGGTGTTACCGAGCCTCTTCATCTCGACGAGCTTCTTCTAAGGGCTTGATTCCTGATCCAACTTTCTTAGTATTCATGCCCATAGTTCAAACACTTTTCAGCTTGAGACTCTCTATGTAGCATTTTCTAGTAATTTCCTGGTTCATTGGATGACTCTCATCTTCCTATCGAAGAGCATGTATTTCAAGTGCAAATATGGAGTAGACAAGGTGGCGCCTATATGATTAAAATCCAGAATTTCTATAATTATGTTATAAGAGGAGGGTCATCTTTAACCAGATATCTGAACTTGATCTAATTGTCTTGTTTTCCCACCCCGAAGGTGGTCTTCAGCGGGTTGTAGCCTTTTACTTGCATCTGCTACTTGGAGAATCAAATGAGTGATCCCCTGGAAGCTTTTAAGTCTTTTGGGTCAAGTAAGAGCCTCTTAAATGTATCCCAGTATAGGATATCCACTGAGCTCCCTTGATCCATGATAACTCTTCTAATCTCCCAATCATCTTACCTAACAGTGATGACCATGGGGCCGTCATTATGAGGGTGAATTCCCACTGTATCTTTGTCTGAGAAGGCGATATTGGTTTCTCGTGTCTTTGTCTAGCCTTTCTCCAACTCCTTAGGGAGATCCTCTATATTCAATACCTGATGGGAATACCTTTTATGGGCGGAGCTACTCTCCCCACCCATAGCGAATCCTCCTACAATCGTATTGAGCGTCTGACATATAACCTTATCTCAATCATCTTTGGAGGGATCATTTCCTTTTTTAGATATGGGGCTTCCAAGGTCGTCTCTTCCTTGGGAGTTGGACCTGCCTGATCCTTAGGAGGAACTTCCTTTGACATACATTTTTAGGTGTCCATCATAGATCATGCGCCTGATCTCCTTATTGAGTTGGTAACAATTGATGCGTCCGTAAGTTCACGGAAATATCGAAGTAGTATAAAAGATTGTCAAACCCACAAAGACCAATGTCAACCTACTGTAATCTATTATCGCTTTGCAAAGCTAAGGCTAATGAATGATTAATTTAGGGGAAACTAAGAACTAAAACTGAAATAAAATAAGATTAAGGAAATATATACATATGAAAAGAGAGACCGAAATGTGTATTTCGCGTACCTCTGGGACTCTGTAACTCGTTGGCTTATACTGATATTAAAAATGTGTTTAGTAGCAAATATCAATTTAATAGGATGAACCTCACACTCTCGTGATTTTAAATAAAGTCTCAATCCTTAACCATGAGATTTTTCTCTCGCTCGCCCATTTTAATTAAGGAATGTGTTTTGAAAACTGAACAAGTTCTAATTAATCCTAAAGGGCTTTCGATGTGTTTAGGATTAATGCCTAATTTCTACTATCCGGTTCGATTCCCATGCTCTCGCAGTGCCGACTCGAACCTTAGTTAATTTTCCACTCTCGTGGCCAAATCATGTTAAGTAACATCTCACTCTCGTGACAAAGCTATTTAAATTAAGTTTAAAAACAAAGACCAAAACTGAATTTTCAAACAAATGATTAAGCCAACTAATTACCGAGTCCCGTCGGGAACGAAGGTCCTCACATACCGGACTCAAAACTATTTAGCCGGACATACTTAAAGAAACAAATGTGCAATTATAATTGTTAACTATGAACATAGGCATATTTAGATTTGTAATGGTAAAACAATATTATAAGAACAAGAAACTAAAATAATTGCAAATAAATAAACTTGGAATAAATCTTGAAACTTGAATAGAGCTTTGAAATAATGTCAACAAGATTGATCCAAGCGTTACACAAATTATAGGCCTGCACTAATGGTGTGGTAGTTCCTCAATGTGAGAAACTACCACTTTTACATGAGTAATATGTTGCCTAAAACTATGAAGCACTTCCGCGTACAAAATTTCCATTCCTCAAACTAATTTCTAATATTCTATATATAGAGAAATAAAATGGAAGTTACTTCAAGCTTTATGTGAGAAGTACGGGAGATAATGGAGAAAGTGGAGAAAGAAGTGGAAGAATGGGAAGTTAAAAAGATCATGGGGTGATAATGGGAAGTTGGGCTTCATGAGTGGTTTCGTGAAGAAGACGTGGAGAAGACTTTGCGCATCAAACAAGAAATAGTTGTGCCAAGTGGCATGAATTGTGTGTCATGGGGAACACATATTCAACCTGTGCTGATCGTCGTGGATTGTGTACCGACACATATGTTTAGCTTTTGTCGGGCGGAATGGAAGGTGTGACGATCGCCACAACCTTCTGATATGAATTCTTCTTCTATTTCTACTGTTTTTCTAATTTTGAGTCTGTTTCTTTTCCATTTCTTCCTCTTTTCTCAAGCAAGCCTTGTGGAATATAAATACCTGAAATGAAATAAAAAATTACCGGCATAACAAGATAAAATAAATGAAAAACAATATAAAAGTGCATGTGAATCAAGTCGAATATACGATATAATTTCACGTTATCAACAATCTTTTGTGTGGTTCCCTTTAACTTTATGGAATTTACATCATCATTCTGGCTCAGGTCCCATAAATCCTGCTTTCGAGGTTGGTGGTGTATGGATATTGTGAAAATGGAGAACCTCTTGCCAGATATATTCACAATGAGTGTTCGGGGGTGTGAAGCTTTCCATTGTCTTTCCTACTCGCTCGAATGCAATTTTTCCTCGATGGGCGAGGTATTGTTATTCTTCCGTGAGTGTTATGAACCTTCAACTTCAGGAACACACTATTTTAAGTCTCAAGACTTTTTATTTATGTTGCTCTCCTCTCCATTTATGTAGCATTCCACCCTTGCACTACTACAAAAGTCCTTGTTACATCGGACGCAAAATGCGTTTTACCTCGGTTTCAGAAGTGACGTAAATAAGGTCATCATAAAAAGTATGAACTTAGCACCTCGATGTTTAAAATAACGAGGGGTATTGTAATTGTGTATGGGTTCGAAATCCACCATCTGCATTTTTATTATTTACAATAATAGCGTCTTATGTATCTCAGGTTATCAATAAAATTTAGGGGTAAATTATTTGTATTTTTTAATTTAAATTGGTTACATTGCTTACACAAAAAATTAAAAAAATAATTTGTTTACTAAACACAATGTTTACCCAGAATATTAATCTGGTTACATTATTTACACATAATATCAAAATAAAAATTAAATTGTCCATGAAGATCATATGTTGGATCTTCAAATCCTTTCTATCATGGGAAGATCAAATGCTTGGAAACAATATATTTTCTATGACTTTTCTTTGCATTTGTATCTGATATCAACAAAAAAAGGGTTAGATAAAAAATAGTTAGATAAAAAAGGGTTAGATAAATAAATATTTAAGTACACAAACCTTAAACTCAAATAATTTTATGCTCTTGCAATCTATCATAGATGACTCTTCATGACAAAGTCTCATGTATATCTTAAAGTGGAGAATAGTTTCAAGCGCTTCATTATCAATTTTTTATATTCATAATACTTTTATAATGGAAGTTAACCTAGGTTTTATGTGGATCACTAATGGTAGTGTCCTGAGAGGTTATAGTCATGAAATGGATGACAATGATTTGATTAAGGACAGTGACAAGTAACCTCAACTTTAACGCTAAAATATCTCCTCGGTTTTTAAGAACACCGAGGTGCAATATATATATATATATATATATATATATATATATATATATATATATATATATATATATATATATATATATATATATATATATATATATATATATATATATATATATATATATATATATATATATATATATATATATATATATATATATATATATATATATATATATATATATATATATATATATATATATATATATATATATATATATATATTAAAGTTATATTGTTTACAAAGAATATTAAAACACAATATTACAACAAATTCTCACTTCTGATTTAGACTTAGAGAAATTAACAAAAGCATATCCTTTATTCAGCCTAGTTCTGCAAATTAATAGTAAACCACACACAATATCAATCATCATTATTTTTAAAATATGAACATTGAATGTTCTAGAGAAGGAATTTGGCAGCGTACCTAAATTTGGTAGACAAAAGCAAAGGAGAAAATGTTTTCAACAACAGATCTTTGGTGGAATCTAAATTTTATTGCATACTTTTATGTTGCATATCCAAAAAGTACTTTATAACTTATCCAACTTCGGATAAGTTATTTTATTTTCTGCACTTGAATCCATCTCAAAGATTCTAGATCAAAAGTTTTCATGGCAATGAACATTGGTAAATATTTTCTCTATCAGGTGTGGCTACATTTTAGTTAAAGAATTAGGGTAAAATCTGTTTAACAAAGATATTTATAGTAAAATCTGATAACTTTACCCCTCAGTTTTAGCATAAAACCGATGTATAAAATCTTCTGATTATAGTTATCACCTCGTTTTTTTCTAAAACCGAGGTGAAAAGGTTTTTTTTTTAATTTACATTGTTTACACAAAATATTAAAATAAATGGTTTAAAGCAAATCTTTGCTCTTTTGAATGAATATATTTGTTGATATCCATCATTCGATTAATTAAGGTCCCTTCATTGCGTAAATTTTAAAAAGAGAAGGGAGTTTCCTTCATTGTCCCCTTGAATCAAGAATGATTTTTCTGCACTTGCAATCTATCAAATGAATAAAAATACAACACTAACAACAACATCAACAACAACATAAACACCATTATGTGAGATAGATTGTAAGGGTGGAAAAAACCTTTTGTTCTATAAGAATATTGAGGGTTTTTTGTCTTGCAATCCATCCCAGAGAATAATTCTTGCGAGTTTGGGGCGGCTACAAATAAGTAAGGATTAGGATAAAATATTTTTGCTTTTATAGTGAAATATGTTTAGTTGATCCCTCGGTTATATCGAAAAACTGAAGGGTTAGTAATTTTCGTATACAATTATAATCAAAATAAAACATAAACTGCAAAAGTTTGGACTCAAAGCGCGTCTATATTAGTTTTACCCGTCAGATATATTAGAAACTGAGATAAATTGTTATTTTTATAATTAAAAAAATATAAAACATGGAGGTCCTAGGCTTAATACCTCGTTGTTTTTCTGGATGACTTGAAAGCTTCGTCATGAAATGCGTTATTTGTTGTAGTGTTGTGACCACTTATAAAAACGAAAGTGTTGGCCTATGTGCGAGAGACGTGTTGAAGTCTCCCATTTTTAGACCATTCTAGAACGCCCCTATGAACATTTATTGGTTTAGGGGGATGACCCTAATGTAGGCCTCATTAAAGAAGGAGAGATAGTCCTTCAACGACTCTGAGGGGCCCTGTCGTATATTAAGAAGGCTGGCCATGGACATTTTCATGTGTCGAATGGCATCAAACTGATGTATGAGTTTCTTCACCTACTCCTGATAGGTGAAAATGAAAGATCGGGGTAGACCTATATACCATTGCAAGGTTGCATCCTTGAAAGTTCTAGACTGTAGTTTGCACTTCAGGGAGTCAGGCGCTTCGATGATGGCCATTTGTGTGTTGATGGAGGTGACATGCTCATAAGAATCATTGTGTCCATCAAACTTTTCCAAAAAGGGAGGCTTGAACCCTTAATGGACTAGTGATTCCCATATCTCCTCTAAAAGTGGTTTGGATCCAACAATTCCATCTCCTCTAGGTGGGTTGGTCTCTTGTTAGCATTGTTGGATGTTGAGGACGTTCTCCCTCAAACTCTGATTCCGACAGTGCAATTTTTCCATGGCGGCACACATCTCTTCCAGGGAATTGGAATCACTAATAACTATGGTATCTTCTAACATAGGAGATTGCGCTTTCCTAACAACCATGGTTGGGAAAATTAGGTTTAAGAGTGGAGGTGGAAGTGAGTATTGAAATGGAAATTGAAATGAAAGGTTCGACCCAAGTTAGTTTTATCAGAGTCATATGGTGGGCATGATTGTACTTGTCAATAAGTATAAGAGTCCGTTATAATCCTAAACTAGTAAGGATAACCAAAGGCCTTAGTATTTTTTTAGTTGTTAGAGCTTGCCAGTGGCAGCGAGAGGCTCTATTTGGTGGAGTCAATGGAGAAAGCAAGCTCACATGAGGCAAAAAGCTCTATGTTTATGCGTTATTCAAAGCTTGTTATGAGTTGTCTCCTCAATCCTAGGGTTGAGATATATATATAAAGGTGATATGGCCTAAGATTTAGAGAACCCTCAAAAAGTGGTAAACACCCTCTCTTGGTTGGGGGAAACTTTCGACCACCTATTTTATAGGAGTTATGGCATGACTCCCCACACGTACCTAACAATTTGATAAACGTTGTTATACATGTCTTCCCTTAAGGCGAGTCTTTCGTACCACATAAAGGTCACACCAAAGAACACATGTCATCCGGAGGACATATGTCACCCTATTTATGGGCTCTTACAAATGCATCAATAGTACAAAAATAATAATTGAATAAACATTGAAGATAATAATTTAAGGAAACAAAATGGTTCAAGATCAAATGGCATACCAATTTCAAATAACGCACCATGTGAGTGGTTAATGTTGAAATATTATATATTTAAATATTAGTTAATTATATATATATATATATATATATATATATATATATATATATATATATATATATATATATATATATATATATATATATATATATATATATATATATATATATATATATATATATATATATATATATATATATATATATATATATATATATATATATATATATATATATATATATATATATATATATATATATATATATATATATATATATATATATATATATATATATATATATATATATATATATAATCAAGAGTTTTGATTATTTAAATGATTAAATAAAGTTTAAAAATTTGTTTAATTTTTTATTTAATTATTAATTAATTAATTTTATATGAATTTAAATATCAGTGGAGACCAGGATGCTCCAGTTTTAAATAAAGAAAATTCTAACTAGCTTACATCTAAATATATAAACTATGATTCATAACATATAGTATGAGAAAAAGAAGATTAATTTTTTTATCTGATAAGTGTTTAAAGCATTATGAGTATCGGCTGAAGAAGATTCACAAATAATTGTGAGATATTGGATCTAACTTTAGTATGGTCGAATGATAACTTTTTGGTTCGACAATTCGACAAGATCTTAACATGTTGTTGAAGTCTGTTCAAATGTTGTAGTCGAAGTATGCTCAATTATACAGTAGTCAAAATGTTAGGATTGTTAGCGCGTCGAATTGAGATTATTTGTTAAGCTCAATTGTTTAAGTTACTATGTTCCTTAAGTTAGCTTGTGTAATAGGCATGTGTGTAAAAATCCATTAGTTTAGTATGTTAGTTTTCTAGTCTATCATCATTGCAACAATGCAAATCATAATTAGAGTGAGAGAGATTAGTAGTTATTCTGTAACACTTGTAATCTTGTTTTAAAGAGAAAGTAAAGAATAATAGTTTATAACCAATTTCGTTGTGTTCGTCTAACTTCCTTCTTTCTTACTCTTGTGAGTTTCTTACCGATCAAAAAATATATTATACTTTATTATTTTGACAACGTTTTTCACAATATCAACAACAAATGTCAATCATATATTTCTATACTTTTGTTTTTCAAAATTGTCATTGTCATTGACTAGAGAGTTTTCTCCGTGAATCTATCTGATGAATATTCCTATAATCCATGATAAATCAAAAGATCGAAGATTCTAAAGTTATGTGTGTATGTATGCTCATATGTATGTTTCACTTCTGGCTTAAATTATAATAATAATAATTTTAATCTTCATATTTAAACAATTTGTTTAATTAGTTTTAAAATTAATTTTAACAATAATGAGCCTCCTTGTTTTACCTTTAAGAAAAAAATTGCATTTTAAAAATAAATTTTTTAAAACTGTTTTTCAAAATATTATAAATTTTTTAGATTCGTTTTTTCTAAATTGTAAGATTAATTTTGATATCCAATAACATAAACATATATTATTGAAGATCAAAATATTGTCGAAATTGTAATTTTTTAAAAAAAAATTGTAGCTCAAAAATGATTTTTTTAAAACAATTTGAAATTACTTTAAAATTAAGTGATTTTTAAAAATTTTGATATATAATTTTCTTTTTTTATAAACTAATAAAATATATAATTTAAAAAATAACTATTCAAATTATATTTTTATTTGAAATTTTAAAAAAATTTCTTCATAAATTTATGTTAAACAAAATTATATAATATTATAAAAATCATTAAAAAAAAGTCAAAACAAACAATCTCTAAGTCTCAAACTCAAAAATGACTTTTTCTTGTTTTGTTAAACTATTCACGTTTAATTTTGTATTCGAATTTCTCTATTTCCTTCGTATTGACAATTTTAAAATATTAAAAAAGAGGATGAACATTCCAAGAATATTAAATTTTTTCTTTGAATTTTGAAACTACACAAACTTATTAAATATAAAAATGAGTTACAAGAATCTTGTAAATGTAAGTATTGATTATCCACCGTTTTTCTTAAATTTTCTAAGCAATTTCATTCTTCAATAAATAGAACTATCAAATGTTGGGGCTAACATCCCTTCCAAGAAAAGCAAAGAATTTATTCCAAAGATTTATAATATTTCACCTACTTGCAAGTTTAAACTTATATCAATATTCCCTTACCCATTGACACCTTTATTTCCAATCTCATAGTAAAAAACTAGGCAAATGGATAAAAAAGAATTGCATCTTCAACATGTAGGTATATGGTATAAGCTCTATAATTTCATCATGGAAATAATGGCTGAACAAGCATTGAAGAGAGTAACTTTAGGGAAACAAAATGATTGAAGCTCAATTGGGGTGCAAATTTCTAGTAATCCACCACGTGAGGGTGTAAATAGAAATGAGCTTCAAACGACTCAATGTTTCTTCGGTGGTAATTGTCTTTCTCCTCAAACATAACATGTTTAAGAAATGAACAACTTGTGTAGATTCATTGTTGATGAAAATTTGCATCATCAAGCTTTGATTCAATAAAGGTTGCTTGTGATTTTAGAAACATATAAAGTTGTTAGGGTGCAATAGAAATCATTGTATATGTTTAGTGATGCTTGTGTTTGATGCTCCATTTGCACATGTTCTTGCAAATAGTAAACATGTATTTTGGTGATTATGTAGAAACTTTCTAGGAGCTAAAAAAGTGGTTGTGGAGGATCTGTTTCCCAAATGTAGTTTGTAATGCTGTGAAAAGGCAAACAATTTATTATCTCAACAAAATACAAAGATATATGTCGCTTCAACATATTAGGAGGTCTCACTCGAATTAAAGATCAAATTTTTTTAAAGTCTAATTTTATTTGTCTTAGCTTACAAAATCATTTACTAAAGGATCATTTAGCGCAATTTTGAGTTTTTGACAAATGGGTTAATCGGGTTGGTCATCAATCTGATTATAAGTTATATTTGTTAAAAAAAAAAGTACAAATGCGTAATATTCATAGGTTGATAGGGGTTGTTAGAGGCCTTAGTATTTATGTAAAGTTAGATTAAGCTCACGAGGGTGAGAAGCTTTGTTTGAAGGGTGTTTTCTGTGTGAATATCATATTGTCTTCTCCACCCATTGGTCGAAGTGTTTATAGAGGCTTATGAGATTATATTAGAGTTTCTCGGAATTAGAAACCGCTAGTAAAAGGGAGTGAACCGTTGAACCCATATTTTTTAGGGAGACGTGGATTGTTCCCCTGACTCTTTCTCTGCACCACTTATGACCAAGACACTTCACTTCCTATGCCATCCCACTCTAGGCGAGTAAAATAGATCATCGGCGATGTTTACAGGACGCGTGCGATACCTTCATGTCACCCCTTGTATGTCTTTAAAAAATATATCATTACATAGTCTAGCACAAGGGCTTGGTAAAGGACAAAGTGTTTAATTGACCTTATGTCGGGGGAGCCTATCGAAATGGACTCTTAGTCGAGTCCGTCAGGCGAGGAACTTAGATGAGTATGCCTGAAGAGACTCTTAGTCGAGTCCCTCAGGCGAGGTGATTAGATGAGCATATTTTACGAGACTTTTAGTTGAGTCCTTCAAATGAGGAACTTAGATGAATCTGTCTGGCGAGACTCTTAGTTGAGTCTCATAGGAGAGATATTTAGATGAGTCTGTTTGAAGAGACTCTTAGTTGAGTCCTTCGGGCGAAGCACTTAGATGAATCTGTCTGAAGATACTCTTAGTCAAGTCTGTTAGACGACGATAACATATCTAGAGAGGGTGAATAGATACCTGATTTAAAAACTCCAAAAAACTTTGGTTTTTAAAAGATCATTTAACAAAGATTTTAAGCGGAAGCTTTTCAAAACAATTCATCGATACGAATAATTATTGGAAACTCGGATATGCAACTATGTTATAAATTGTAAATGGAATAAATATGATTGAAGCAACTGGGAAAATTATCGAGAGAAAATCATGAAGTCGCCATCGATTATTTATTTATCCCACAAAAGGAAAAGGAAAATCATCGAAGAAAAACCTGAAGGGAGAAATCATGATCTTGCGATCGAGAGATCGGGTACGAGAGTCAATTACGCAAGGAGAAGGTATTATCACTCCTCACGTCTGTGGTACTCAACGGGATCTACTCTTGTTATTCTAATCAAAGGGTGTGTTCATATCTAAAGCTAATCAAGCTAAGGGAAAATGCATGTATGCAAAGTGTATATACAAAGAAAAAGGTTTTATTAGTCATGCCCGACGTAGTTGTGAACCTTTAATGCCTACGTACCACCTTTCATGCAGTAGAGGATCAGGGCACTCGTAGTTCTCCTAGAAAAAACTTGTCTTTTGGTTGATTTTAATGAAGAGACAAGTCATCATTTTTAATGAGAAGACTCGTCTAAACGCCCACAAGGTATGATAAAGAAAGAAAGACTACGCATCAACATTAGGGAGGGTTTGAGAACACCTCTAGTACTCAAGTGGAGAAGCCGACAACCATGAGGATAAAGGAAGAACATCTCGATTATACATGAATCATGTCTAATCTTAAAAAAGGGTTTTAAAGCGAAAAGGTGCTCGAGCATACAAAAAGGTTTGAATAAGTTTGAGTGTTTTTGGTGGGATGATAGCAAATAGATCCCACTGGAGGGACACTCACTACTTCTCCGCTTATTTGCAAAAGAGTTTGCAATTTGAACCATAATAAAGTATAAAATGAAAGAAGAGAAAGATTCAGTTTGAACCGATTGGCTCTACTCCACAAAACTCAAATGCATACGATTCACATCTTTATTCATTAAATGTTTTAGAGTTTGAAAAAAGAAAAGTAGTTTTCATTTTAATTATACAAAAGGGGAATGAAAAAGTCTAAGGGAGACTAACAATCCTAAAGTTATCATGCAATGGTGATCCTAAAGTTTGGATACAAAAGAGAAACATCTACCTAAGTTATCATGCATAGATTACAACTTAATGTCTACCTTGAATCAAAACGAAACAAGTGATCCTGAGGGAACATGCAAAGGCGAACCTAAAAGAACACATAGAGGTGTAAGAAAGATAAAAACAAACAAGGATGCTAACAAGCATCAAACATGAGCTATATGTACCTGAAATCAAGGTAGACGATTCGAAGGACCCTTCTTCCACTATAATAGCTCAAGTATCAATCGAGTAACAACTCGAAGCATCAATGTTAAAAAACGTGAGCTAAGTATCGCCGAAGCGATGATAATGTATGGGGGTTGATTACGAACCCTTCCCACTTTTATTGAGTCAAAGGACAAGAGGAGAACGATTCAAAGCATCAACGTACAACGCGAGCTAAGAATGACTAATGGATTTGAAATGTGGGGGCCGATTGGAAGCCTTTTCCACTTTTATTGACTCGATTGCAAGCATAAAGTAAAAGGGGAGGGGAATGCCTTCTTTGAGAACTTTACACAAATTCCTTCTTTGAGGACTTTAAACATACACAAGAAGTTTCCCATTTTTGAATTCTTTTGCAAACACAAAGAAATTGCCCCCTTTTCAGGTCTTTTGCACAAACAATAATGTAAAGAAACAAGTTCGTACTGCCTACGGGAGTAGGTCTTTCTAGACATGCATCTCTAGTCCTACTTCTCATGGAAAGGAAATAAAAAGACAATGAGGAATCAAAATAGAATCGGAAAAATACCAAACAAACAAAAAGTCCGTAGTAAAGTGTATTAAAGCGTAAGAAACCCGAAGATCTCCGCGAAGCTTCACCAACAAAGAAAAGAGTCAGGAATCGAATGTACGAGATAAGCATCAGAATATCATCAATGTGAAAATAAATCACAAGTGGGAAAGTCGCATCGTGTAAGTTCAAGGTGTCAGATAAAGCGTAAAGCATATGATAAAAGTCACCATATCAGATAAGGCTCTAATAGACAGATAAACCATGATAGCATAGAAATAAATCCGAACATCTCATGTGAAATAAGAATCGAGCCCAAACGAACTATAACCTGCATCAAAGCTAAAACGAAACAAAAGAAATATGGAATGAATGTTTGATCAATTAATTAAGAGTTGATTAACTTAATTAATTCAGTTAAGAAAAATGGATTAGTAAACTAATCCATTTTAATTAACTAAATCAAGTAACTAAATCAACATCTAATTAATTAATCAAATCGCAAAGATAAAGATAAAGAGAGAATCAACTAGTTAAACATTGACTAAATTAATTAAATGAAGTTAAGAAAAATATATTAGTAAACTAATCCATTTTAATTAACAAACACCAATTAAATAAAACAATATAGAACTAATGGGTTAAAATAGAAATTGGAATTGGAATGGAATTGTGAGGAGAAAAATTCTTGAGAACTCTCGTGAGCTTGCACAAATCAACAAATAAGTTAGTAATCACAAGGTATAAAATTGAAATGAAACTTGCATGAATGCACATGAACAAATGAAGAACCAAGCACATGATTATTCAAAGATTTAAATTCATAAATGAAACTAAAACCAAAGAAAATCATGCTATTATTCAGACCAAAATCGAAACATAGAAAGTTGATTTTGAAACAAGCTAAGATCAAACAAAACAAATCCGGGAAGCCATGACATAAGCATAAACTTACGCTCAAAAACTCAACTCGAAAAGTGTTCAACGCACACGAAAATTATTGATAACACAACTAAGATTTCATTATTCAAAATCAACACAAACGAAACAAAGATGCCATCAACAACTCTTTCAAAAATGATTAAATTACAACGACACGACATTAAAAAACTCTACTCAAAATAAAGCCAACTAGAGTGATTCCGTAATCGAGTTAATATTTCTAATTCAATCAAATATATCCAAAACATCACAACAATCCTTCAAATTATCAATCAAATATGGCAACAAAATAACTTCACTCAACATTTGTTATCATAAATTCAACACCAAAAAATTAGCACAATGGACATGGTATCGCAAGCAAAAGTCATCACACATTATCATTAAGAAACTTACAAATTCATCACCTAATATCAATGAAATTTCAACATAATTTAACACGGATAACCTCAGAATTTTCAATGAATTCATATGATAATACACAAGTAAACCAGAATTTTCGAGACGAGATTCAACATGAGACAACTTTGATATTTTAATCAAACAATGTCAAACACGAACAACAACTTAATAACACGATCAATTCATTTTCCGCACAATTTATACCAGTACATCAGGTTGAACAAAATTTAAGCACATGATTTTTCAGCATAACAATAACAATTCAAAACAAAGATCGATATCGACGGAAGCATCCTTTCTACAGCATAGCAGTTTACATCAACATTATTTTCACAGAGCCATCACAGTTTTGCAGTATAACAATTTTCACATAATCACAACTGAAATGGAATTAAAAATTACTGAATAATGATAGAGATCATCAGATTGTGATGTTGTAATTTGACAGAGGCAATGTGTCGTTGCAGTTGAGAGAAATACTGATTGAATATGAACATGGAGAGGGAGTTGTTCAGTTCTGTTGGACAGAAAAGGCTGAGCGAGGAAGCTGATGGAATAATGATGGCATTACACTGTGGAGTTGAAGATAGTGTCTAAAGCTAGGACAGTTGTTGCAATTTACAGAGTTGGAGCTCGCCGTAAGTTGAAGGAGGCGGAGGAAGTATTAGGCGGTGAACTAACGATGTTGATGTTGGTGTTCCGGCAAGTCGCAAATGATGATGATGAATACAGAGGGAATAAAATTGTTGGAGACTAGGGTTTGGTTGCTGAACAGTTCGGAAGAAAGGAGTATTGGAAAGATAATTTAGTTAATTTCTACAATTCCCAATGCTTACCTTTTAATACGGCCTTTTGACATTTTCAATATTTAGTATAAATATGCTATCCTAGGCTATCAATATTGTACCCTATTTTATCTCCTCTATTTTATATACAGTAGTCTTCTTGCTATCATTTTTGTTCATTCTTCTTCTCCCACTTTATTACCTTGCACTAACAAATTGGTATCTAGAGCACTTGATTCTGTTTTTCCTAGGAAACACAAGTGATTGTGAGTTGTGTGTTTGATCTTGGTTCATTGATTTTTTATTGAAATCTTGAACAAATCTGAACAGAATCTGATTTTGTGGGTTGGGAAACAGTATGTTTGAAGATGAAAAATCCGTGCAAGGTTTAAGATGAGTGGAGGCAATAGTTTGAAAACCAAACTTCCAGTTTTTAATGGCAAAAACTGGAACTGATGGATGATACAAATGCGTATGCTGTTTGGTGCACAAGATGTTCTGGATCTGGTTACAGATGGTTATGTACCAGCTGCAGTAGATGCAACTGAAGAACATAAAACTGCTGAGAAGGTTATGAGGAAGAGGGACCGGAAAGCTCTGTTCTATATCCATCAGTGTGTGGATGAAAGTGTGTTTGAGAAGATTGCTGATTCGACAACGTCAAAAGGGGCGTGGGATTTACTGGTGAGATGTTACGGTGGTGATGCATCAGAAAATAAGATGAAGCTTCAATCCTTGTGAAAGCAATATGAGAACTTGAACATGAAGAACAGTGAGAAAGTTTCTGAATATATCTCCAGAGTGATCCTTATCATTAACGAGATGAAGGCGTGTGGAGAAACTCTGTCTGAACAGGTAATCATAGAAAATATTTTGAGGTCTCTTACTCCTCAGTTTGATTACATTGTTGTCTCTATTGAACATTCTAAAAATCTGGAAAACATGAGAATAGAAGAATTGCAAAGCAGTTTAGAAGCACAGGAGTTACGTCTGACTGAGAGAACTTCTGAGAGGGAAGCTGAGCAAGCTCTGAAGGCTTCCTTTGTCAAGAAAGATCAGAAGCAGAATAAACATGGTGATAGATTTCAGAAGTCAGAAACCTCAACTTCTGATGATAAGAGATATCATAAAGGAAAGGAGAGGTATGACAAAAAGAAGGTTCAATGTTACTCTTGTAAACAATTTGGCCATTTTGCCAGAGATTGTAGGTCAAACAAGGAAAGGAAATCAGAAGAAGCGCATATGGCTAAGGGAAACTCTGATGATGAGCCTGTGCTACTAATGGCTTCTGATTCTGATGGAAAATGCTCAAAAGATTGGTGGTATATGGACACTGGTTGTTCAAATCACTTAACTGGAAATAAACAATGGCTGAAAGACTTTGAATCCAGAAAGAGAGCAAAGATCAGATGTGTTGACGATAAGTATCTTAATGCAGAAGGCATGGTAAATGTCAGAGTTAGAGTGAATAACGGGATAGAAATTCTGATCAAAGACGTTTGGTATGTTCCTGGTATTAGAAGCAATCTGATGAGCGTGGGTTAGCTGATTGAGAAAGGTTTCTCAATTGTTATGAAAAACAATCTCTTGGCATTATATGATTCCGATCCGAAGTTGATTATGAAGTCTGAACAAGGAGGCAACAGAACATTCAAGGTGAATGTAGAAACAGTTGAAGCAACGTGTCTTAGTGCAGAAGGCGCTGAAGGTGACAGTAAGATATGGTATAAGAGGTTGGGGCATTTGAACTATAGAAGCTTAGGGAATTTATGTTCTAAGAATCTTGTACATGGTATTTCGAAGATTGTGAATCCTGAGAAATCATGTGAGATATGCATGAAAGACAAGCAACCCAAATTTCCATTTGCATCAGAAGTAGCCCCTAGAGCAAAGCATGCTCTGGGAGTAGTACATTCTGATGTGTGTGGACCATTTCCAGTACATTCACTTGCAGGAAACAAATATTGTGTCTTTTGTGGATGATTTCACAAGAATGACATGGGTAACACTCATCAAGTTCAAGAATGAAGTGTTTACTGATTTCCAGAAGTTCAAAGTGAAGGCTGAGAAGCAGAGTGGTCAGAAGTTGAAGATTCTGAGAACGGATGGGGGAGGCGAGTATAACTCTACAGAGTTCCAGAAGTTATGTGAGGAAAATGGAATAGAAAATGAGGTTACTGCTCCATATACTCCTCAGCATAACAGTCTTGCTGAAAGAATAAATAGAACTTTTCTTGATATGACCAGAAGCATGCTGAAAGAAAAAAAGCTATCTCACGTGTTTTGGGGAGAAGCTGTTGCCACATCAGCATACATTCTGAACAGGTGTCCAACGAAGAAGCTGAAGGAAGTTGTTCCTTTAGAAAAATGGACTGGAGATAAGCAGAGTGTCAGTCATCTGAAGGTGTTTGGCTCTGTCTGTTACAAACACGTTCCAGAAGCTAGAAGATAAAAACTGGATGATAGAAGCAAAGTAATGTTGCTAGTGGGGTATCACAGTACAGGTGCGTATAAGCTTTATTGTCCGGAAACTAATAAAGTTGAAGTCAACAGAGACGTTGTGGTAAAAGAGTCTGAAGCATGGGATTTGAATAAGTCTCAATCAGATTCTGGTGTAGTGAAAACACCAGAGTTAGCCTCTGAAGATGTTTTAGAAAGTTTTGAAGATAAGTCAAAATCAGAAGATGGATTTGATTCTGAAGATTCTGAAGATGAGTCAGAAGGATATTCTGACAGTGGATCTGATTCTGATCTAGATGCTGATGATGATCCAAAATCTGGTGGTGATCATAGTTCTGGAAGGGAAAACTCTGAAGGTGGTAACTCTGAAGGTAGTAGTTCTAGTGCAGTTTCAGAACAAGCTCAAAGACCACAGAGAATCAGACAAAAAACAAGAAGGTTTTCAGATTTCTACATGTTGCAGGATAATGAAGTTGATTCTGAAGGAGAAGTTGTTCAGTGTGCCATGTTAGTAGATTCTGAACCAGTGGGCATTGAAGAAGCTCTCAAGAAGAAAGAATGGTTGAATGCCATGAAAGAAGAACTTGAGGCAATAGAAAGGAACAAAACATGGAAATTGACTAAGCTTCCAGATAAGAAAAAAGTCATCAGTGTCAGATGGGTTTTTAAGTTGAAACTTAAGCCAGATGGTTCAATTGGCAAGCACAAAGCTAGACTAGTAGCTAGAGGTTTTCTTCAGAAACCTGGGCTATATTACTTTGAGGTGTTTGTGCCTGTAGCTAGGCATGAAACAATCATACTGGTGATTGCTTTAGCTGCAAATAAAAATTGGCCTTTGATGCATCTGGATGTGAAGTCTGCATTTCTGAACGGTCCATTACAGGAAGAAGTTTACATGTCATAACCTCCTGGATTTGTGAAAAAGAATCAGGAAGGGATGGTATACAAGTTGAATAAAGCTTTGTATGGACTGAAGCAAGCGCCCAGAGCTTGGAATCTAAAAATTGATTCATTTTTCAAGAAGCAGAAGTTTCAGAAATGTGAGATGGAATATGGCATTTATGTGCAACACTCTGATAACAATATGATTCTGGTGTGTATTTATGTTGATGACATTTTGCTAACAGGAAGCTTCCCAGAAGATATAAATAAGTTCAAAGAAGTTCTGATGAATGAGTTCGAGATGACAGATCTATGAAATATGGGATGGAGATTTTGCACTCAAATAAGGCTATCATTTTGCATCAGCTGAAGTACGAACTTGAACTTCTGAAGAGATTTAAGCTGCAAAATTGTAAAGTTGTTGTGACACCATTAGAAACCAATCAAAAATTGGATTCTGACTCTGATGGTGATTTTATTGATACTACAACCTTCAAACAGTTGGTTGGTTCTCTAAGGTATTTATGCAATACTAGACCTGACATTTAATATGCAGTTGGATTGGTTAGCAGATTCATGAGTAATCCAAAGTTGTCTCATTTCCAAGCTGCTGTCAGAATTCTGAGATATATCAAGGGAACTCTGAAATATGGAGTGTTGCTTCCTTCTAAAAGAAAGACAGAACCAGAATTAGTAAGTTATTCTGATTCTGACTGGTGTGGAGACAGCGTGGACAGGAGAAGTACTTCTGGATACTTGTTTAAATTTCTGAGAGGTCCCATTTCCTGGAGTTCCAAGAAACAGCCTGTCGTGGCTCTGTCAACGTTTGAAGCTGAGTATATCGTAGGTGATGTAGCTGCTTGTTAAGCTGTTTGGCTTTTGAATCTCTTGCATGATCTGAAGGTTAAAGTTGAGGAACCTCTGAAGTTGATGATTGATAATAAGTCTGCAATTGATCTTTCCAAGAATCCAGTACTACATGGAAGAAGCAAGCACATTAAGACGAAATATCACTTTCTCAGAAGTCAAGTGCATAAAGGAGTGTTAGAAGTTCTGCACTGCAGCACCCAGAAACAGCTAGCAGATCTTCTGACGAAGGCAGTTAAGACATACCAATTTCTTCGCTTGAGAGATGAAATTGGTGTTGTTAGCTTCTGATAGAAAATCTAAATTAAGGGATGGTATTGGAAAGATAATTTAGTTAATTTCCACAATTCCCAATGCTTACCTTTTAATAGGGCATTTTAGAATTTTCAATATTTAGTATAAATATGCTATCCTAGGCTATCAATATTGTACCCTATTTTATCTCCTCTATTTGATATACAATAGTCTTCTTGTTATCATTTTTGTTCATTCTTCTTCTCCCACATTATTACCTTGCACCAATAAGGAGTTGGTGGTGGTTCCGATTGGAACGTGATGGAATTCAGAAACAGCTTGTGGGAGCTAGCATATATTTTTGGAGTATGTTGAGGGTAGATATTGATGGTGAGGTTGAGTAGTGAAGGTGATGACGCGGTGAGTAACCGGCGATGGAGAACAATGAGATGGTGAACGAAAATTGGAAATAGCGGGTGATGGTGAGAAACGAAAATGGTGAGTTAATGAGGATGAATATCCTGTTTTCTCTGGGACTGTGTTTCTCTCTTTTTATATCACCAATTTCGATCCACTTTTTTCTCCTTTGATCCACACACTTTCTTGTTATATAAAAAACTCATCCAAAGCTTAGGTCTTAGCCAAATACCAATAAGCCCTCATGAAGATATTTTTCTATTAAATCTAAACAAAAAAAGTTATATACAAATTTTATAGAAATATTAAACTAAACAAAATTAGAAATTAGAAATTAAATAAAACACAAAATAATTTTCTCTTATATACATTTTTTATAAATTCCATAAATAATAAAAAATGTGAATATTAATTATCTAAAAGTAAAGAAAAATAAATATGAATGAACATGTTAAATCGGAAATAAAGACAAAATTCGCGAAGAGATGTATAAAATATGAATGAAAATTAAATTTGACACATGAGTGCGAATAAGAAACTCGGGATGAAATTTAGGGTACACCAACTTCCCCTATTTAAATATCTTCAACAAGATGATATGAAGATGACCAGACTTCATAGAATCGTAGTGGGAGATAATTAAATATTAAAGAAACAAGAATTTTACCATGAGATGCAATGGGTATGCCGTGAATGAAATGTGTCGAGAATGTGATGAACACACGACTCTTTTTTAATATATATTTTTTTGAATAATGAATGATATGCGACAAACTCTTTATATATATATATATATATATATATATATATATATATATATATATATATATATATATATATATATATATATATATATATATATATATATATATATATATATTAATGATGTATGATACAAGAAAGACTCTATGCAAATTACTGGAAAGACTCAAAACTGAAATTTATGGTAGTTGAATGAGATGACGTGGAAAGACATGTTGGGGAATACAAGATACTCTGGATGTCCGCCAGGGTGACAAAGAGTAACCAGAAATATTTGCAAAGAGGAAGATAAACTTTGAAAAGGTAAGTGTGACATCCAATTACCTGCTTTGGATGAAGGAAAATGGAAATTCGACATCCAATTACCTGCTTTGGACGAAAGAGGACCACGTGATCTAATAACCTGCTTTAGACAAAGGGAAAAGAAAGACACGACATCTAATAACCTTCTTTGAACGAAGGAGGACCACATCATCTAATAACCTGCTTTAGATGAAGGGATAAACTCTCTAGAAAATACATCAGAAACACCTAGAAGAGCACTAGATGTGGAATGAGACTCTGGGAGATTTAACTTGGTTTTGTATTTTATCGCAAATGTTGCGGATAGCAAGAGTCACCACCGATTTTCTTTTATCCAATAAGAAAAGGGTGAAAAGAACAGGAAATACCTTCTAGTTTTTTTTGAGCTCGGGGGGTAGATTATGAAAAGGGAAGGTGTTAGGACCCTTTTCATCCGCAGTTATCTACGGGCTCTTAATCACTAACTCACTTTGTTATTTTAAAAAATGCTTTCTGAATGTGTGTTTGAAAAATATTTTGAAATTCCAATTGTAAGGCACGACTTTGTAATGACTCTCGTATCTGTCCTCGAGAATGCGTACAAAGTGTGAAGAGTGTAATTGTGTGAAAAATGTTTTAATTTTGAAATGTTTGTGAGAAAGCGATTAACACCGGTCTACCTACTCAAAGTTATTTCTTGTGATTTCCCTTCCCTTTAGATAGTGTTATCCTACCATTAGTTAACAGGAAGCCCCATCGTTAAATGTGAAAGAGCATGCGTGGGTCATCGTACAGTTATCGAAGCTAACTAGTAGGGATGCTTTATCAGTTATCGTTAAGGGACTAGATCGTTTATTGAAGGAAACATCGAAAGGTTAATCAAGGGACTAAGATCTGTTTTTTCAAGGGAGTGTGCTAAAGCGTCCCCACGTTCGAGGAACAGAACTATTTTCCGAGGCAACTATTGCGACTGATTTTTAAATCAGAGCCGCCACTATTAGTTTTTATCCTAGGGAAGGGAACCTAACAGTAAACCCTAATTCGCAGACAGAGGTTCTAGGTTTCAGACTCAAATAGACAAAAGGAAGGTGTTAGGAAACTTTTGTCTACCTTGTTCACAACGATATTAGCCCTAGGTTTAGGTTTGGGGTAAACAGTGTTTTAAGTTTTAATTAGCAAGACTCGCCACGATTTTAGATCGCGTGCCTACGTATCCTCTTAGGAGGAATCAGAGTCCCAATTCGTAGTTCGTATGTTGGTTTGTGTTTTTTATAGGGTTGCATAGAATTGATTTCGAAGTTAACCTTGAACCTTATCTGGGTTTTGTAAAAGAGTGATTGTAGACGCAATTCGTAGTTAATTTTGAAAGTGATTCTCCTTAATCCTTTTTCAAAAATATCTTGTAGTTTTTGTTATGTTAGTAGAAAAAAAGTTTGAATTGTTGGTTAGCAATATTAAGACGTAGAGCAGGAGTCTGATATAGTCTCCTCATCACGTGGCCAGATATTGGCCATGTGTCATTTGCGAATGGTGACTTTGGTGGATTGCATGAATTTTATTTATTTGATTTTTGAATAATAAACCGGTAGACGATGTGTCGACCGATTTAATTACTCGAAGGTGGAAATTCTATCATTTATAGAATGTTTGAATTAATTTATTTATTTTGTATTTTTTTGATATTTTAATTAGGCTAAACAAAATAATTAAAGGGTGTGTAAGATAATTATGGAGCTAGAAGTAAGCAAACAACAAAAAATAGCACTTAGGCCCAAACCAAGAAAAGTCCTAAATAAACAATAATTATCAATAAAATAAATCAAAAAAATAAATAATGAAGAAAAATTAGGGTCTTCCGCCCCATTTGATGTTTCACATGTTATGAGTTTTCAATTGAACCTCACCCAATCAACATATGACACATGACAAAGATATTAACAAAATAATGACAAAATAAACAAAAAGGAAAGAATTGATAGAAAATCTAAAGTATAATTCTCTCTCTCTCTCTCTCTCTCTCTCTCTCTCTCTCTCTCTCTCTCTCTCTCTCTCTCTCTCTCTCTCTTGTACCTTATGCATTCTTTCTCTTTTACAGTAAAATATTACCCTTTTTTCTTCTCCAACAAAACCAAGGGTGGTAGTAACGGAAAGGTTGGACGGTGTGGATCCTGTGGCAGTGAAATATGGTTGTAACGCGAGAGAAGGCCAGTGGTAGTGAAATTGGGATAGGCGACTACCTCTGTTTTCTTTGGCTTCCGGCGTGGGTGACTGCGGTCTTCGTTGGAGGAGCGATCAAAAGCATGGTTTGCGGTTCTGTAATTGGGCTTATGATGGATATGAACAGAAAAGCTATGCGAAGCGATTGTGGAGTTGAACTTCGCAGACGTGTCAACCGTGGGGCTTCACGTGGCGTGTCTGTGAGAGCTTCTAGTGGTGGCTGACTGGATCTAGAGGGAATGAGTGGAGGAAGTGTGGTGGTTATGTGGCTACAATCGGAACAGAGTAAGAGATTGCACAGTTTTGTAGCTTCAACGTAGTGACGACATCTAATTGCCTTAATTTCCTTTGATTTTTCTTTACTTCAGATCCATAGTTCTCAATCTCTTTATATAGATTGCTCATTTTCTTATGTTTCCTCTTGTTGTACCTGTATCATTGTCGAGAAATCTCCTTTGTCGTTCCACCCTTTCTGTCCTCGAGCATCTGTATTTCAAGGCTAACCTTTCTTCTTCGTTTCATAGGTCACAGTAGCGGTGTCGGTTGAGGACAACAGTATACGGCGGCAAGGCGATGGATAACGGCAGCGGCAATAAGCAATGGTTAGTGATTAGGGTTTCCGATCCGGAAACTCTAATCGCCTTCTCTTCTCGTCTTCAATAGTAAAGAGTCTTTTCAAGACTTTCTTCCTCGTCTTAGTAAGCTTGTCTTCTGTCAAACGCTCGCCTTCTTCTTGTCTGTCCACGACCCTCCTGTTCTTGTTTCTGTAAAACCCTCCTCTGTTTCTGTCGCAAAAAAAAAACCCTTTATCTGTAAAGCCTCTGTCTTTTTATAGTTTTCTCTTTTTAGGGTTTTTAGTCCCATTTTTGCAACTTAAGATTTGGTTCAAGATTGTAATTTTATATTTGATTATGTAATAGGGGCTTAATTGATTACTGTAATACTTGGGATTATACCAGATTTGATTCTGTCAAGTATTAATTTTGTGTAAGATTCTTTTAGATTTTATATTATGTTTTTAGATTTGATTGCTGTAATATAAATTTGGGATTCGGTTGTGTTGTACCCCAAAATTTATCCTCTTTTTATACATGCATATTATTGGTTTTATGGTTATGGAATAAATGTATATTTATCAAGCTTCTTCAGGTTACAAGTGACGTTTATTTCACTAATGGATGTTCTCAGAGTATTTTCCGTGCTGAAGATCGGTTCGTCGTTTTGCAATGATTCGGGGTTCAAAGATTCACAAGTCCAACCCGACGCGTCATATTCAGGTGTTCTTTCGCCAAGATATCTCTGGTAACGTATTCTCAAATTCAGGTTTGGAACAAGAGTTAATTCTTTAAAGAAGGTCTCTGAATGTGTGAGTTTTCTCGAAGAAATATGGTGAAAAAGTGTGTTGAAAGTGCAGTTTTTACGCACTAAAAAATTCATAACTTAAAGACCGTGGCATGTTTTGAACTCATTCCGGTGGTCAAAATTCTGGCTTGACGTCATCTACGTTTTCATCTCTCACGGCTGGAAGCCAATTTCGATCAGAAGGTCTTCAAAAATGCGAATTTATCAAGTATTTTCGTACAGAAAATTTGTGACAGAAGTTTATTTGTGTCTGTAGCGATAAAAAATGTAGCGGGGTAAATCGGAGATCGAATTATTGATTAATTCGTCTCACAAAAGCAAGAGTCGCCACCGCGCTTTATTGTTTCCAATGGAAAAGGGAAAAGAGCGAAATAAAACCCTAAAGTATGCAATGTAAAATAATACTTTTAAAAGTAATAAAAATACAAGGCGTTTTTGAAAAGAGATCTATGGTTCGAGGGTTGGTTATACAGTGGGAAGGTATTAGCACCCAATGTATCTATAGTACTCTATAGGAACCTTTTGAAATATCTGTTTACTAAAATGTTCGTTTGATTAAAAATAAATTGTCTTGGCCGAAAAGGGGTACGGACGGGTTTTTGAAGGCACGACGACCTAATGTCGAAGTTTTGGCTTAAAAGGTATAAGTTTTGAAAAGATTGAATATTTGGGGAAAAATTGTTTTAAGTTTTAATGAAATGAAGATATTCGCGTGATTGGACTCGAGGACATGAAGTCGACCAGTTTAATAATTTTTTCCCTTGGATTTAGACGTAAACAGAATAAACAAGTAAAGATGAAACAAAAAATTAGATAGATAAATGATATACAACCATAACAATGATTAAATAACAGATTAAATGATGTGAACATGTATTTTTTAGATTTTTGTCTAATATTAAAGCGAGGAAATTAATTAAATAAAATGTTTTTTAAGTTTCTATTTTTATATGTTTTTTTAGTATTAATATAAGTATTATTTTTAAGAGTTATTAAATAAATCTAAACTAAGTTAAAACTTTAAAAGCTAATAACTTAAACTTGATTAAAAAAAGGAATACCAAAAATTACTAAATTAAACCTAAAGTTAAACTTAATAAAAATGATCAAATTATTTAAAATGTCTTAATTAAATTATCTCTATTTGATTAACTTATAATTAAAACTAAACTAATAAAATTCTAAAAGGGCTAAAGAAATCAAATAGAAAGACATGTATCAAAATTAAAAAGAGGTAAATAATAAACCAAAGTGTGGGCTAGAGGGTTTCTAAAGGGGGCCCAAAATCAAGAATAATCAGAAGCAAGATAGGGGGGTGGATAAGCAATTCGTTGGGCTTAAGCAGGGAACCGGGTTTAGTCCAAACATTCCATAATTTGTTTTTAGGGTTAAACATAATTTGTTTAGTTTTGAGAGAAAGGGATTAGGGTTAAGGTTTTGCGCCGTTCGTTCATTTGCTCGTCTTCTTCGTGGTTCACATGCCCTCGCCTCTGAGTCCCTTTGTCCATGGCCACCGGTACCTCAATCTTCTTCTTCTCTCCAACTAGACGCTAGGGGGCGACGGATTTACGGTACAATTTCATTTTTATTTCGTTGGGGTTTTTGCTACTGCATGTTATGATTTGTGTCCATTTGATTCTGACTTCGAATTTGTTAATGGTTATTTGAGGTATTCAAAAGAAAGAGAGGGAGAAAAACGTTACCTTTGGAGACGGAGGAAGAACGGTTGGGTGTGCGTAGGAGGCCAAGGGCGGAAGAAAAGGTGATGCGTTGCGAGCTTCTTTGACCCTGGTATTTCGTTCTTATGTCCCTTTTGTTTAATGATGAAAACCCTGAAAACAAACTTTATCTTCTTCCTCTTGGTAGCCTTTGTATCTTCTTTTCCTTCTTCTTCTTTGCTATGCTTCGGTTGATTTTTATTGGCCTATGATGGAGTATTCTGAGGCCTGATGCGTTGCCTTGAACATTTGTTGTTGGAACATTTTTGTTTTGATTTGGCTTTCCTTCTTCTTCCTTTTGACTTGCTTCAGTTGCCTTTCTAATGGCCTATGATGAAGATTTCTGAGGCCTGATTCTTGACTATTCCTTTTTGTTTGGTCGAGGCTAGAAACAGATTATTGATGGTTATTGATGGTTAATGGTTTTTGTAAGGATTGACAGGTTTTATGGTTTTAGGCCATAAGGTTTATGTTACAGGTTATCTTGGGCATATGCTGGTTGTGCAGGTTATGTTGTTGATCATGGTTTTCAGGGTATACTGGTTTTTAGGCCATATGGCTTAGGCTTTGAAATGGTTATGGTTTTGCTGGGAAACAGGTTTGAAATGGTTAAGGGTCTGGCGCTTTGGTGTTACAGGTTCTACTGGTTTTTTAGGCCATATATGGGTTTTGGTCTTGATACAGTAGGTTCTGGTTTTGAGACAGCAGGTTCTGGTTTTTTAGGCCATATTGGTTGTGTTACTATAGCTTAGGCTTTGAAAATGGCTATGGTTTTGGTCTTGAATGCAGGTTATATGTTTTATGGTTTAGGCCATGTTGGTTTTACTGGTTTTATGCAGTAGGTTCTTGAGGCTTTTTTTGAGACCTTGAGAATTTGTTTATATTTTTGTTTTACAGTTTTGATTCTAAGGCTTGAAAAAACAGGTTATGAACTATCAATTTTTTGAAGAGTTTGTTGTGTTATAACAGTTTGCTTGGCCTGGAGGTTTATGCTACAGGTTTGGTATATTTTACTATATTTCTTTGATACCTCTGCATACTATACTGTTACATCAGTTTGTTTGTATTCTTTTTCATGCTTTCTTTTTTTCTACTGGATGCTGCTGTTCTGTTTGCTATCCTTTTTCTGCCTAAGCCAAAAACCTGTAAACCACACTCTTCCTCTCTTCTCTCTCTTAAGTACAATTGAAACACTAAAATGTTGTATGTACTGTACTTGTTCTGAAAAAGCATAAGCTGGAAAATGATGAAAAATGGAAAATATATTGCTTGCATATTTGGTTTTGAAACTGCACATATCTCTTTGTCTACTGCATGGTACAACATGGGAGCTTTGTGTTTTTTGACTTCTTCCCACATCTTGGGGTAGTTTACGTTGCATACTGGCTTGTGTTGAAAATGCAACTTGACTTGCAATTTGCTGTTGAACTATGCTTTTGAAATATGCATTGGATTTGAAACATGCAGTTGGCTTTTGAAAATGTGCAATTGATTTTTAATTATGCAGTTTATTTTGAAAAATACAATTTTGACAAAAGTGAATTTGTGCATATTTTTAACTTGTGCATTCATTTTTATCAATAAAAATTCATCCCTTTTTGTGAACCGGGAGAAATCCCGTGATTTGCAAAAAGGGTAAAAACTGATTCCAGCCGTTTGCTTTTAATGATGAACGCTAAAATTAATTTTCTGCTTTTAATTATATATTCATTTCTGACTTTTCTTTTAATTCTTTGCAGGTAAAAATCAAATGGGCATTAAAGAAGTATTGGATAGAAGATGAAGATTTAGAATTTAGGAAAAATTAGAATAGTTTTTATTTTACTTTAAACATTTTATATAATTGTCATTGTAAATATTTTTGCAAATAATACAGTATTTAAATAATAATTGTAATAATTAGAATAAAGATGAATAAAATTCTATTACTTACCAATTAATTCTTTTCTTCTTTCCAATTATTTATTTTATCATTTATAATTCTTTAAATTATATAATAACTGAAAATCAATTCCAATTATTTAAATTTAGAATGATAAATAATTAAATAAACATCATTGATCAATTAACTTCTCTTCAATTATTTACTTCATTATTTATAATTCTCTAAATTGTAATAACTGAAAATAAAATTTCAACTATTCAAACTTAGAATAATAAATAATTAGATAAACATTGTTGATCAATTAATAAACTCTTTTCAAATATTCATTTTATCATTTATAAATCTTTAAATTATATAATAACTGAAAATAAATTCCAATTATTTAAATTTAAGATAATAAATAATTAATAAACATTGCCTGATCAATTAATAAACTTCTTTTCAAATATTTACTTTATTATTTATAAATCTTTAAATTATATAATAACTGAAAATAAATTCCAATTATTTAAATTTAAGATAATAAATAATTAATAAACATTGTTTTAGCATTGATCAATTAATAAATTTAGCGTTCAAAAAATAAACAGCTCTCGACTTGAAAAAGTTATGAATTTAAAATCAATAGATCAAAACGCTTGCAATGTAATGATGCAGATGGGAGATGGTATCTTAGGTCAAAATTTGGGGTACAACAGCTGCCCCTATTTAAGTTTCTTCTATCCGGAGATATGAAGATTAAAATCTTCGTCTCGGCGAGATTGAAGGTACTTAAATACATAATACGCAAATTTTTGCCCTAAGATACCGCCATTATGTTTGATATGAATGTAATGATTGAATTCATAGAGAAAGATGTTATATGAAACAAGACAATGCTGGAGAAATCAAACACCAACAAAACACAGGGACAAGGATTATACAATACTGGGGAAATAAATCGTCGACTTCAAGTAATAGACTCTTGATGGCGAATAAATTTTTTGAGAGAATACGACCTCTGACCCTAACAAAGAAGGCATCTTGCATAGGCCACAAAAACAGATTATTGACCCAAAAATATCAGTGAGCTTACAACTCAAGGTCAAAGATAGACAGAGAGTATCAAATTTGCTGGCGACGGATTACCGACTTCTGAAGATAAAGATTCATGACAAGCTTCTCTGCGAGATTTCCGGAGATATGCTCATTAATGCTGAAATAATAATAAGATTGTAGATACACAAGCTGCTCAAATAAAGAAGCTACCGCTTGCTGCCCTCCAAAAAATATTATGACATACAAGCTGCTCAAATAAAGAGGCTGCCACTTGCTGTCGTCCAGGGATGTCAATAACATACAAACTGCTCAAATAAAGAAGCCGCCACTTGCTATTTTCCAAAAAATACCAATAATATACAAACTGCTCAAATAAAGAAGCTGCCGCTTGCTGTATTCCAGAAAAATAATAACGTACAAGTTGCTCAAATAAAGAGACTGCCGCTTGCCGTTTTCCAAAAAATAATAACGCACAAGTTGCTCAAATAAAGAGACCGCCGCTTTCTGTTTTCCAAAATAATAACGCACAAGTTGCTCGTGAAGAGCTGCCGCTTGTCGTTTTCCAAAAATAATAATAACGCACAAGTTGCTCGTGAAGGGCTGCCGCTTGTCGTTTTCCAAAAATAATAATAACGCACAAGTTGCTCGTGAAGAGCTGCCGCTTGTCGTTTTCCAACGATGATAATAACGCACAAGTTGCTCGTGAAGAGCTGCCGCTTGTCGTTTTCCAACGATGTCTATAACGTACAAGTTGCTCATGAAGAGACCGCCTCTTGTCGTTTTCCAATAATAATAACGTACAAGTTGCTCGTGAAGAGCTGCCGCTTGTCGTTTTCCGAAGAGTAACTCAGAAGGAAGTTGCGATGACACTGGCAGAGAATAAAATCTTCGTCAAAGAGAATCATGAATCAATCCTTCCCGAAGAGATCACATACTTAAATGTGCAAAATAAATGCACCATTCGTCTAGGTCGCGACTTCACTGGGGAAAATCATGAGATAGCCTATGCAAGAGACAACAACTTCATCCAGGAATAAACCAAAGAGAAAACTGTCAAACAAGACTCCCACCCAATGAGAAAGTAACTCGATTGGGGAATTCATCCTATCCAGAAATGGACAAGGTAAGCTAAATCAAAAATCATCCATAAGGATTAGCTTAGTTGGGGAATTTAGAAAGGAAGCACATTTTCTGCCTAAGCTAACCTTCTACTTGGAAAGAAACTGTACCTTGTATTAAAAACAAAGTATACAACCCAAAATCAACGGCAAATGTGAATATGCATGCGTGATATAAGTGTAAATGAATAAATGAATGTTATGCTGACAAAACAGACAGACGAAATATCTTGAAGACGATAAGATGTCACAAAAATAATAGATACTCGACCAATCTTAAAAAAGACGGAAAACAACTGGAACTGGAACCACAAAGCAACGTCGGAGTGTATCACGCTACAAAGCTTAAGTCTTTCGAGGAGAAAAGTAATCAAATCCAATCTTCTAATACCAATAGACCACTGGCATGAGACAAAGCGTACCACACTTCAGAAATTGCCCAAATGAAAGTAACCAAAACAAAGCTTAACTGGAACAACTGGCGAGTCACCAAACTTAGTACCACGAGAAACGCAAGTTTACACAACCAACACCTCATGACGATTTTGAAATAAAACATGTTCATCATGCAAGGATAAATTACTGTACTGTTTCGCATTTCATGGCTTGACCATCCTCGGAACAACTGTCAATATTCCTTTCATGATTCACGACACATTTTAAAAAATAAGAATACTTTAAATACTTTGTTTCAAATATTTCCGTAAAAATTAAAATTTTGCCCACAAATGGTAAATGCTCAAATTTCATTAATAAGATGGTAGTTCGCTAACAACGCGACTCCAACGGTTTACAAAGTTTGGGAAATAGTACGTGAAAGAAAGGGTTACAAAAAAACAATGATCACTATTCTCCCTAACAATTTCGAATTCTGAAATGTGCTCAAATACCAAGACTGGTATGACCAAAAGCTGGCCTAAGCCGCCCCTTCGGGTTTTCAACTCAGCAAACTGTCAACTCAAATCTAAGCGAAATACTTCTTGACTGCATCGGCGTTCATGGAGCGCGGGAGCTCTTCACCGTCCATATTGGTGAGAATCAAAGCACCTCCAGAGAAAACTTTCTTAACGACATACGGTCCTTCATAATTCGGAGCCCACTTGCCCCTAGAATCAGGTTGGAAAGATAATATCTTTTTGAGCACAAGGTCACCTTCTCTAAACTCGCATGGTCGAACCTTCTTATCAAAAGCCTTCTTCATTCTCTGCTGATACAATTGACCGTGACACAATGCTGTCAATCTCTTTTCTTCGATTAAATTCAACTGATCATATCTACTTTGACACCATTCAGCCTCAGAAAGTTTAGCTTCCATCAACACTCTCATAGACGGAATCTCGACCTCCACGGGGAGTACTGCTTCCATACCGTAAACTAGGGAAAAAGGGGTTGCACCTGTTGAAGTTCGAACTGAAGTACGGTATCCATGCAGAGCAAACGGAAGCATTTCATGCCAATCTTTAAGTTACCACCATCTTCTGGACAATCTTTTTGATATTCTTGTTAGCAGCTTCAACAGCCCCATTCATCTTCAGTCTGTAAGGAGAAGAATTATGATGCTCGATCTTGAACTCCTCACAAAGCTCTCTCATCATCTTGTTATTCAAATTCGAACCATTATCAGTGATGATCTTGCTCGGGATACCGTATCGACAAATGATCTGATTCTTGATAAATCTGACTACCACCTGTCTGGTTACATTAGCATAAGATGCTTCTTCCACCCACTTGGTAAAATAATCAATCGCTACCAAGATGAAACGATGACCATTTGAAGCTTTGGGTTCAATCATTCCAATCATATCAATGCCCCACATAGAGAAAGGCCATGGTGAGGAGATAACGTTGAGGAGGGTCGGTGGCACATGTATCTTGTCCGCATAAATCTGGCATTTATGACATTTCTTCACATATTTGCAGCAATCAGATTCCATTGTCATCCAATAGTAACCAGCTCTCAACATCTTTCTAGCCATTGCATGTCCATTGGCATGGGTACCAAAGGATCCTTCATGTACTTCTTGCATCAGCATGTCTGCTTCACGTCTGTCTACACATCTGAGCAAGACCATGTCGTAATTCCTCTTATACAAAACTTCTTCATTGAGGAAGAAACTGCTTGCCAATCTCCTCAACGTCTTCCTATCTTTATTGGATGCCCCAGGCGGGTACTCTTGAGTTTGAAGAACACGTTTAATGTCATAGAACCACGGTTTGTCGTCGGTGACCTCTTCTACTGAGAACATATGAGCAGGTCTATTAAGGCGCATAACCCGGATTGTAGGCACATCGTTCCAACCATTCACTTGGAACATCGAAGACAAAGTAGCTAAAGCATCAGCCATTTAGTTATCATCTCTAGGGATATGATGTAATTCCACTTTGTTGAAGAAAGTTAACAATCTTCTAGCATAGTCTCTGTAAGGGATCAAACCAGGATGACGAGTCTCCCATTCTCCTTTGATTTGATTAATTACCAATGCCGAATCTCCGTAAATATCAAGAATTTTAATCCTTAGATCCACTGCTTCTTCGAGACCCATAATACATGCCTCATATTCAGCCATGTTGTTCGTGCAGTCAAACTTCAATCTCGCCGTGAACGGGATATGAGTGCCTCGGGGAGTGACGATGATTGCCCCAATTCCATTTCCGTAAGAATTCACAGCTCCGTCAAATATCAAACCCCAATGCGATTCGGGATCAGGTCCTTCTTCGGGTAACGGCTCTTCACAATCTTTAGCTTTCAAGTACATAACATCTTCATCTGGGAAATCAAACTTGATGGATTGATAATCGTCAATTGGTTGGTGAGCCAAATGATCGGCTAAAATACTCCCTTTAATTGCTTTCTGAGTGTGATACTCAATGTCATATTCAGATAACAACATCTGCCAACGGGTTATTCTTCCAGATAAGGCGGGCTTCTCAAAGATATACTTGATCGGATCCATTTTGGAGATCAACCAAGTGGTGTGATTAATCATATACTGGCGCAAACGGCGAGCAGCCCAAGCTAAAGCACAACAGGTTTTCTCAAGCAATGAGTATCGAGACTCACAGTCTGTGAATTTCTTACTCAGATAATATACGACATGTTCCTTTCTTCCAGTCTCATCTTGTTGACCAAGCACACATCCCATGGAATCTTCCAATATAGTCAGGTACATAATCAAAGGTCTTCCTTCCACCGGAGGAATCAAAATGGGAGGTTCAAGCAAATATTCTTTGATGCTATCAAAAGCTCTCTGACAATCTTCTGTCCACACACATCCTTGGTTCTTTCGGAGAAGCTTGAAAATCGGCCCACAGGTAGCAGTCATATGAGATATAAATCTAGAAATATAGTTCAGTCTCCCAAGGAATCCTCTTACTTGTTTTTCTGTCTTGGGTGCGGGCATTTCCCGAATAGCTTTGACTTTATCAGGATCTACCTCAATACCTTTCTGACTGACAATGAAACCCAGAAGTCTTCCAGAACGAACACCAAAAGTGCACTTGTTGGGATTCAGACGGAGTTTATACTTTCTCAAACGTTGGAATAACTTCAATAAATGTTCCAAGTGATCTTCTTCAGTTTGTGATTTGGCAATCATGTCATCTACATACACTTCTATCTCTTTATGCATCATATCATGGAACAAAACAGTCATGGCTCTTTGGTATGTTGCACCAGCATTCCTCAGACCAAACGGCATAACCCGATAACAAAATGTTCCCCACGGTGTAATGAAAGCTGTCTTCTCCATATCTTCTGGTGCCATCTTGATTTGATTGTAACCAGAGAAACCATCCATGAAAGAAAAGACCTTGAAATTTGCGGTACTGTCGACCAATATGTCAATGTGCGGTAATGGGAAGTCATCCTTTGGGCTAGCTCTATTCAGATCTCTATAGTCTACACACATTCGAACTTTGCCATCTTTCTTAGCAACAGGCACTATATTGGCTAACCACTGAGGATAGACCGATGTAACAAGGAAACCTGCATTAATCTGTTTTTGAACTTCTTCTTTGATCTTGTCAGCCATATCGGGACGAGTCCTTCTCAACTTCTGCTTAATCGGCGGACATTCAGGTCTCAACGGTAAACGATGCTCCACAATATTGTTGTCCAAACCTGGCATATCTTGGTAGGACCAAGCAAACACATCAACATACTCTTTGAGAAGCTCCAACATTTTCTCTTTGACCTCTGGGATAAGCAATGCTCCGACCTTAACTTCCTTTTTATCTTCTTCATCACCCAAATTGATCAACTCCATAGGCTCTTCAAACGGCTGAATAATCTTTTCATCATGCTCAAGCAAACGGGAAATTTCATCAGGAATCTCTTCACTATCCTCTTCTTCGGCTCTGAACACAGGGAATTCAAAGTTGGGAGAGGGCATAGGATCATTGTTTTCAATGGTTAAGTCATGGATTAATATGCACATATGATTATGCTTTATTTTAGAAATCGATTTGTACAAACAAAACAAAAAAGTTATTATATTTTCCTATTACTACCAATTAATTTTCATTACTATTTCCCAGAAAATGTGAAAAATAAAACAGTAGTGGACAAAATAACATTTTTATTCATGACGGGAAATACTTGAAACAAAGAGCCCAGACATTTCTCTTTTTCCTTGGGCAGAGCAAAAGGATTTATTTTCATCATAGCCCGACACAAATACTTTTCGCCTTGGGCAGAGCGAATTTTTTCAAAAAATAAAACAAAACATTACTCAGAAATGTGCATCACAACAGGAACATCAACAACAATCCAGTTCTGGCAAGCCACTCCATGCGTTACAAAATCGGGTAAATCCTCTTCAGAATCGTCTCCTATAATAGCATCAACTTCAGGAGGAGTCGGATGGATAAAACCTGTGCTTTGGAAAACCTCTTGAATCAGACGAGTAACTACTTCCTGCTTGACTCTTGTAGACACGGGATGAAAACCAAGACCTTCTCCAGACTTGTTCTCGGGCAAAGTCAACACCTGGCCCCAACCTTCAGCCGAACCACTTTCAACCACTCGTCGCACATCCTCAAAAGAAGAAATAGATGTCCCTTGCTTCTTCACCTCATTATTAGCAACAAATAGAGCTTGGAATTGGGTTCCAACATCTTCATCAGCGTCAATAAAAGAGAAAGATGACAAATGACTTACCACCATAGCCTGCTCTCCACCAATCATTACCAGCTTTCCATGCCTTACAAACTTCAATCTCTGATGGAGCGTGGAAGTGACTGCCCCTGCATCATGGATCCATGGACGACCCAATAGGCAACTGTAGGCGGCACGAATATCCATTACTTGAAAAGTGATCTGAAAAGTATGAGGACCAATTACTATAGGAAGATCCACTTCACCAATGACAGTCTTCCTAGAACCATCAAACGCTTTGACAATTACTCCACTAGGTCTCATGGGAGCACCTTGATATGAGAGTCGAGATAATGTAGTTTTGGGCATTACATTTAACGACGAACCTGTATCTACCAACACACTTGATAAAGTATCATTTCCACAACTTATTGAGATATGCAAAGCCATATTATGGTTCCTTCCCTCCTCCGGAAGCTCTTCATAACTGAAACAAAGATTGTTACACGAAGTAATATTTCCTACAATTCCATCAAATTGGTCAACCGTCACATCATGATCCACGAATGCCTGGTCCAAGACCTTCATCAAAGCTTCTCTATGGGCACCAGAATCTCTCAGTAAAGCAAGCAAAGAAATCTTGGAAGGAGTTTGCAATAGTTGGTCCACAATCTTATATTCACTTCTCTTGATAAGCTTCAGAATCTCATCATCCTCAGGGCGAGGGATAGGTTCATTGGATCGGCCTATCTCAACCCTTGGTTCAACATTTCTCGCTGGAATTTCTGCCGGTATGGGCCTCCTGGCTTGAACTTCTGGTCTCTTCAAAGGTACTGCTGCAAAGACACGTCCACTTCTCGTAACTCTACTCACATCAGCAATGTTAACAAAAGACGGCCTTGTAGGTATAGGGACCTCTACCCCATTCTCAATCATTGTGGCATTATACTTATACGGTATAGCTTGGTCTGAGTTGTAAGGCACAGGACCAGGTGGATAAATGGTCAAAGGAGCAACAAGTGCAGTCTGACTGTCGTAAACGATCTCTACTGATTCAGGCAAATTGAATTGTGGTATTATAACATTCACTTCATCCTCCGGATCTCTGTCATATGTAATAGTGATAACTCTCTGGTCTAACAACTTTTGAATATCCTCCTTCACAATAGGGCAATCAACCTCTCTTGAACAAAATTCACAAACATCATAATCATGCTGATGCCTAACAAAGGCAAGTTTTCTTAAACTATGATGTAACCTGATCAACGACTCTCTTATGTGCTCAACTTGAAAAACTCGAAACTTTCCCGGACAACCTTCCACCATATTCACTGATGCTGCCCCATGTCGAGGCAAAGGATTATCTCTAACATTCGGATTAACATCCTTGAAAGACAAAATACCATTCTTAATCAACCTCTGCACGTCCGCCTTTAAAGCAAAACAATTTTCAAGGTTGTGCCCCGACGACCCTTGATGATATTCACAAAACTGATCTGCCTTGTACCATGGAGAAGTACTGTTTGGTGCGACAGGAGGGGGCTTCGTCGTGATGAGGTTCTTTCTGATAAGAGCAGGGAACAATTCAGTATAAGTCATAGGAATGGCATCGAATTGCGGTTTTCTTGGTGAACGGTTCTGATTGTTGAATGGATAAGCCTGTTGTCGAGGCTGCTGCTGAAATGGCCGTTGTTGAGTTGGTGGGGTTTGATGAGCTGGGGTCATCAAAGCTGGGCGGACAGCCGGAGTGACTTCCGCAACGTGTGAGTAACCTCTCCTTGGTCTCCCTGGGAAGATTGCACTGACATCCTGCTCTTTTCTTTTTGGGAAAACACTTCCAAACTTCTTAGTACTGCTAGACGGACTTCCTTCTTTAACCAAACGCCCTTCACGAATCCCTTCCTCCAACCGCATGCCCATGCTTACCATTTCGGTGAAGTCACTGGGTGCGCTGGCAATCATTCTTTCATAGTAAAAGGAACCTAAAGTCTTCAAGAATATCTTCGTCATCTCTTTCTCCTCAAGAGGAGGATATATTTGAGCAGCAATTTCACGCCACCTCTGGGCGTATTCCTTAAAAGATTCTCTGTCTCTCTGGGACATCGCCCGGAGTTGGTCCCTTTCCGGTGCCATGTCAACGTTGTACTTATACTGATGAACAAAAGCTTCGCTAAGATCGTTGAAGTTGCGGATCCGAATACTATCTAAACCCATATACCACTTTAGAGCGGCACCCGTCAAACTGTCTTGAAAATAGTGAATCAACAAGTCATGATCATCGGAATACGTAGACATCTTTCTTACGTACATAGTCAAATGACTTCGAGGACACGAACCACCCTTATATCTTTCAAAGTCTGGCACTTTGAATTTTGCTGGAATCTTGACATTCGGAACTAAACAAAGGTCATGCGTGTTCTTTCCAAACAAATCCTTCCCCTTTAACGCCCTAAGCTCCTTCTGCATTTCTTGGAATTGGTCTTGAAATTCTTCCATTCTATCAAAAAGACCCAAACTTTCAGCAGGTTCGGCAGGATAAATAGGTTCATTCAAGTATGGCACGGAGTGAACCACAGGAGCGACAATTGTCATTATCGGTTGCGGAAAAGGTGTTACAGACGGGATTACCGACGGCATGGCAGTTGTCTCTGGTTGAGGAAGAGACAAAGTAGGTTGAAACAAAGGCTGTACGGCAGGCTGATACCCCTCTGGCACAAAGTTGTAAGGCATTCCCCACGGAAAACCTTTTGGCATCTGATGTTGAAGCGGAGAGTTGATTTGAGTCACGGATGTTGGAACGGTGACAATCTCGGAAACCACAGTAGTTGTAGTCTGAATCTCAGCAGCTGTAGTCGATGGCTGATTCTGAGCAGCCACCAAACTTTCCACTAGCGCAGTTAACTTTTCCATACCGACACGAAGGGTAGCGACCTCCTCACGAAGCTCGTAGTTTTCCTGTTCCAGATCTTCCATCTTCCTCTGACGATTAGCTCGAGTATCGTATCGATGAGACAGCTTGACAATCTATCGGAGTGGAAAAAGAAACAAGGATGAGACTCTAGAAAACATGTGAAGTGGGATGTTGGATGATGCATGATATGTGATGCAAACGATAATTCATTTTAATAGTTTTTCAAGGACCTTCAATGATTTTGAACACATCAATGGTGAAGGAATTTGGAACAACAAAAACTCATCCATTAATCAAAAGTAGTAAATTACAACTTACAACTTTGGAACAACAAAACAATAAATTACAACTTTGGGATAACAACCTAATAATAAAGCAGTAAACTACAACTTTGGAACATGAAGCCCATAATAAAAGTAGTAAATTACAACTTTGGAACATGCAGCCCATAATAAAAGCAATAAATTACAACTTTGGAACATGCAGCCCATAATAAAGCAGTAAATTACAACTTTGGAACATGCAGCCAATAATAAAAGCAGTAAATTACAACTTTGGAACATGCAGCCCATAAGCAGTAAATTACAACTTTGGAACATGAAGCCCTTTTACAAAGTTTTACAAAATGACATCAGTAAAATAAAACTAAAAGCTAAAGATCACTCAGAATCATCAGACGAAGGACCAAATGCCAACTGTAACCGGAGCTTCCTGATCTTCTCTTCATAAAAATCTTCCATCTCTTTCTTCTCAGCTATCAGTCGATCAATGATTTCCTTTTGTGGACTAGGAACAAGAGCAACGCTTACCGAACCTTCCTTCTTTCTCTTCCTTTCACTAGCATACTTTTTCAGTAAAGCATCCTTTTGACGAAGTTTCTCATCATGATCAATGAACCAGCCGTCTTGAATAAATAGCAAATCCTCCTTTTCCTTTAGCTGTCGAGCCAGGACCCGATTCTCATATTCAGACATATTATACTTTTCTTTCCAAGCATCTCTCTTGGACTTCATCCTAGCCAGATTTCCTTGGTATTCTCCCATATTCTCGATAGGGATATCAACAGATGACGATGCAACGGTAGGGAATAAAGGTTTCTCAGGTTTATAGGGCATCTTGAGAGCACAAGCCCTAGCACGGACCCATTGTAGGTAAGGCTCCAACGAAACGGCACCCATATGTCCTAACATATCTCTCCCTTTCCTATGGATGTGGCGCCAAGCTCCTTCGATCTCCTTCTTAGCTGCCTGGTGATCTTGTCCTTCTTGTAGAAAGAAACCACTCACATGGATGTTGTTCGGCTTGTCCCTCATCGGGTATCCAAACTGACGGCGCGCGAGAACAGGGTTATAGTTAATTCCACCTTTCGTACCAAGAAGAGGCACGTTAGGAAAAACACCACCGCTATCGATGATCTTCACGTCATAGTAAGTTCGATTATACCAATCAATGTCGAAATGAGTGAGAGCCATAATTTTTGGCGCCCATCGCGGCTCCTTCTCGAGATCCTAGAAAACATCAGACCTAGGTAGATGAGAAACATACCACTGATACAACAATGGTGCACAACAAATAATCATCCCTCCTTGATAAGAGTTTCGAAGATGGATGGAGTAGTAGGTATCTCCTAGCAGCGTAGGGACCGGATTTCCAATCAAGAAGATTCTGATGGCGTTGATATCCACAAACTTATCAACGTTAGGGAACAAGAATATACCATAAGCGAGTAAAGCAAAGACGTCTTCAAAGGCAATAGTATCTTTTATCTCAGCGAAATGACGAGCTTTCCTCAACAAAAACTGCGCAGACAAACCTCGGATTCCCCCTTTCGTAGTCATGTTCTCCTCTATCTCTGACTTCTTCAAGTGGGTGATGGTCGCTATCTCGTGAGATTTGGGTTCCTCTTCTAAGCCAGAAAAAGGAACACAGTCGGTGATCGGCAAACCAAGTATGTAGGAGTACTCTTCTAAGGTGGGCATTAGCTGGTAATCCGGAAAGGTGAAGCATCGGTACAAAGGATCGTAGAATTGGACCAACGTATTAAGGATGCATTCTTTCATCTTGCGCTTCATGAGAGGTATAATGGACCCATACTTTTTCTGAAAATCCGTCGGGTTCTTGATCTTAGGAATTAAACTCTTCAGTTCTTCAATCTCGGGCTCCTTAAAACTAAAACTTCGAGTGTTTCTCCTTCCAAATTCCATAATAATAGTACCTGAGATGTCTGCAAAAGTCATTCCTAAGTTCCTTGAAAAACAAGTTTTTTTTTTACAAAAAATGTTGATGAATGCATGAATGAATGATAATGCAACAGTTACACACAAGTTCACAAACATGGGGTTCAAAGGTTCGACATTTCAGCATGGAGTCGAGGGTAAAGCCCACCCCAAGGTATGTACTAACGGTTCAATCACACCTGTAAGACAAGGTTCTAAAAGTTCCCAGAGTCTACATTCCTCCTTCGGATATTGCCAACGTCTTGATTACTCAATAATTAGTAATATTCTCAAGAGAAACTCATCCGAGCGTAGCATCACGTAACAACTACTTCCGAATTACTCCGTTATAGTCTCCGCGCTACACCTAAAAAGGCCAAGATGGGTTAGGGTTCTACGGTTCTCAATTTCTCTGGCTCCTAGGTCGAAAATAATAATGTCTTCCCGATTACTCGGTAAACAAATATTATATTCATGAGGGCCTTCCATTGAGTGGGGGATCTCATGCCTCCTTCTTCGGGATTACTCCCTCAAAGTTAACATGACTGTACCGCCCGTCCTATTCCTTAAGTGTAACTTAATCCGGGTATAGGATTCGTCCTTTGCAAAAAACCCAAACAACCCCAATTTAAACACATAATCAAACAAATCAAATAATAATAAAACAGATAAAACAAATTAGGCTTAACGCATTTAGGGATGGACCAGCAAGAGCTCAATCATTCCCCAGCAGAGTCGCCAATTCTGTAGCGATAAAAAATGTAGCGGGGTAAATCGGAGATCGAATTATTGATTAATTCGTCTCACAAAAGCAAGAGTCGCCACTGCGCTTTATTGTTTCCAAGGGAAAAGGGAAAAGAGCGAAATAAAACCCTAAAGTATGCAATGTAAAATAATACTTTTAAAAGTAATAAAAATACAAGACGTTTTTGAAAAGAGATCTATGGTTCGGGGGTTGGTTATACAGTGGGAAGGTATTAGCACCCAATGTATCTATAGTACTCTATAGGAAACTTTTGAAATATCTGTTTACTAAAATGTTCGTTTGATTAAAAATAAATTGTCTTGGCCGAAAAGGGGTACGGACGGGTTTTTGAAGGTACGACGACCTAATGTCGAAGTTTTGGCTTAAAAGGTATAAGTTTTGAAAAGATTGAATATTTGGGGAAAAAATTGTCTTAAGTTTTAATGAAATGAAGATATTCGCGTGATTGGACTCGAGGACATGAAGTCGACCAGTTTAATAATTTTTTCCCTTGGATTTAGACGTAAACAGAATAAACAAGTAAAGATGAAACAGAAAATTAGATAGATAAATTATATACAACCATAACAATGATTAAATAACAGATTAAATGATGTGAACATGTATTTTTTAGATTTTTGTCTAATATTAAAGCGAGGGAATTAATTACATAAAATGTTTTTTAAGTTTCTATTTTTATATGTTTTTTTAGTATTAATATAAGTATTATTTTTAAGAGTTATTAAATAAATCTAAACTAAGTTAAAACTTTATAAGCTAATAACTTAAACTTGATTAAAAAAAGGAATACCAAAAATTACTAAATTAAACCTAAAGTTAAACTTAATAAAAATGATCAAATTATTTAAAATGTCTTAATTGAATTATCTCTATTTGATTAACTTATAATTAAAACTAAACTAATAAAATTCTAAAAGGGCTAAAGAAATCAAATAGAAAGACATGTATCAAAATTAAAAAGAGGTAAATAATAAACCAAAGTGTGGGCTAGAGGGTTTCTAAAGGGGGCCCAAAATCAAGAATAATCAGAAGCAAGATAGGGGGTGGATAAGCAATTCGTTGGGCTTAAGCAGGGAACCGGGTTTAGTCCAAACATTCCATAATTTGTTTTTAGGGTTAAACATAATTTGTTTAGTTTTGAGAGAAAGGGATTAGGGTTAAGGTTTTGCGCCGTTCGTTCATTTGCTCGTCTTCTTCGTGGTTCACATGCCCTCGCCTCTGAGTCCCTTTGTCCATGGCCACCGGTACCTCAATCTTCTTCTTCCCTCCAACTAGACGCTAGGGGGCGACGAATTTACAGTATAATTTCATTTTTATTTCGTTGGGGTTTTTGCTACTGCATGTTATGATTTGTGTCCATTTGATTCTGACTTCGAATTTGTTAATGGTTATTTGAGGTATTCAAAAGAAAGAGAGGGAGAAAAACGTTACCTTTGGAGACGGAGGAAGAACGGTTGGGTGTGCGTAGGAGGCCAAGGGCGGAAGAAAAGGTGATGCGTTGCGAGCTTCTTTGACCCTGGTATTTCGTTCTTATGTCCCTTTTGTTTAATGATGAAAACCCTGAAAACAAACTTTATCTTCTTCCTCTTGGTAGCCTTTGTATACTTCTTTTCCTTCTTCTTCTTTGCCATGCTTCGGTTGATTTTTATTGGCCTATGATGGAGTATTCTGAGGCCTGATGCGTTGCCTTGAACATTTGTTGTTGGAACATTTTTGTTTTGATTTGGCTTTCCTTCTTCTTCCTTTTGACTTGCTTCAGTTGCCTTTCTAATGGCCTATGATGAAGATTTCTGAGGCCTGATGCTTGACTATTCCTTTTTGTTTGGTCGAGGCTAGAAACAGATTATTGATGGTTAATGGTTTTTGTAAGGATTGACAGGTTTTATGGTTTTAGGCCATAAGGTTTATGTTACAAGTTATCTTGGGCATATGCTGGTTGTGCAGGTTATGCTGTTGATCATGGTTTTCAGGGTATACTGGTTTTTAGGCCATATGGCTTAGGCTTTGAAATGGTTATGGTTTTGCTGGGCAACAGGCTTGAAATGGTTAAGGGTCTGGCGCTTTGGTGTTACAGGTTCTACTGGTTTTTTAGGCCATATATGGGTTTTGGTCTTGATACAGTAGGTTCTGGTTTTGAGACAGCAGGTTCTGGTTTTTTAGGCCATATTGGTTGTGTTACTATAGCTTAGGCTTTGAAAATGGCTATGGTTTTGGTCTTGAATGCAGGTTATATGTTTTATGGTTTAGGCCATGTTGGTTTTACTGGTTTTATGCAGTAGGTTCTTGAGGCTTTTTTTGAGACCTTGAGAATTTGTTTATATTTTTGTTTCACAGTTTTGATTCTAAGGCTTGAAAAAACAGGTTATGAACTATCAATTTTTTGAAGAGTTTGTTGTGTTATAACAGTTTGCTTGGCCTGGAGGTTTATGCTACAGGTTTGGTATATTTTACTATATTTCTTTGATACCTCTGCATACTATACTGTTACATCAGTTTGTTTGTATTCTTTTTCATGCTTTCTTTTTTTCTACTGGATGCTACTGTTCTGTTTGCTATCCTTTTTCTGCCTAAGCCAAAAACCTGTAAACCACACTCTTCCTCTCTTCTCTCTCTTAAGTACAATTGAAACACTAAAATGTTGTATGTACTGTACTTGTTCTGAAAAAGCATAAGCTGGAAAATGATGAAAAATGGAAAATATATTGCTTGCATATTTGGTTTTGAAACTGCACATATCTCTTTGTCTACTGCATGGTACAACATGGGAGCTTTGTGTTTTTTGACTTCTTCCCACATCTTGGGGTAGTTTACGTTGCATACTGGCTTGTGTTGAAAATGCAACTTGACTTGCAATTTGCTGTTGAACTATGCTTTTGAAATATGCATTGGATTTGAAACATGCAGTTGGCTTTTGAAAATGTGCAATTGATTTTTAATTATGCAGTTTATTTTGAAAAATGCAATTTTGACAAGAGTGAATTTGTGCATATTTTTAACTTGTGCATTCATTTTTATCAATAAAAATTCATCCCTTTTTGTGAACCGGGAGAAATCCCGTGATTTGCAAAAAGGGTAAAAACTGATTCCAGCCATTTGCTTTTAATGATGAACGCTAAAATTAATTTTCTGCTTTTAATTATATATTCATTTCTGACTTTTCTTTTAATTCTTTGCAGGTAAAAATCAAATGGGCATTAAAGAAGTATTTGATAGAAGATGAAGATTTAGAATTTAGGAAAAATTAGAATAGTTTTTATTTTACTTTAAACATTTTATATAATTGTCATTGTAAATATTTTTGCAAATAATACAGTATTTAAATAACAATTGTAATAATTAGAATAAAGATGAATAAAAATCTATTATTTACCAATTAATTCTTTTCTTCTTTCCAATTATTTATTTTATCATTTATAATTCTTTAAATTATATAATAACTGAAAATCAATTCCAATTATTTAAATTTAGAATGATAAATAATTAAATAAACATCATTGATCAATTAACTTCTCTTCAATTATTTACTTCATTATTTATAATTCTCTAAATTGTAATAACTGAAAATAAAATTTCAACTATTCAAACTTATAATAATAAATAATTAGATAAACATTGTTGATCAATTAATAAACTCTTTTCAAATATTTATTTTATCATTTATAAATCTTTAAATTATATAATAACTGAAAATAAATTCCAATTATTTAAATTTAAGATAATAAATAATTAATAAACATTGTATGATCAATTAATAGACTTCTTTTCAAATATTTACTTTATTATTTATAAATCTTTAAATTATATAATAACTGAAAATAAATTCCAATTATTTAAATTTAAGATAATAAATAATTAATAAACATTGTTTTAGCATTGATCAATTAATAAATTTAGCGTTCAAAAAATAAACAGCTCTCGACTTGAAAAAGTTATGAATTTAAAATCAATAGATCAAAACGCTTGCAATGTAATGATGCAGATGGGAGATGGTATCTTAGGTCAAAATTTGGGGTACAACAGTGTCATGTTCAAAAAATCATAACTTGGTCGATTTTCATCGTATCGAGCTGGTTCCAGCGCCAAAATTTCACAAATTGAGTTGATTATGTTTTCACAGGAGGTATCGAGTTCGAACAGTATCCAAAAGGCCTTCATTTTTTGCTCGGAGTGCGCGTGATGCACCGAAAATCCTGAATGCTAAATATTATTTCATTTGGGTCGAAACTCCGAAAATTCATAAATCGGTCAATTTTTATCGGATTGGACCCATCTTTTTACAAAAGGTCATTGACTCAGAGATATACAACTTTGTTTCAAAAGTCGAGATCGGGTTATGCTCCAATCAATACCAATTTTTTATTGAAGAACGTGTCAGAGTTGACACTTAAGCCCAAAATAAGTTTGTCTGAGCCAAAACTTCAAAAATTCATAACTAATTCACCGTTTATCCGATTGAGCCCATTTTCGGACAAGAGTTAGTTCTCAATGTCAGATACATTTTTGTTTTCACAATTCAAATTCAAATATTGCACTTAAGCCCCTGCGATTTAGCCTGAAACATGACAGACTCAAGTGAATAAAAATCTGCACTATTGGTTGTGGTTATTGGAGGCCCAATTGCACATTCAAACCCCGTTTTTTCCTCTAATTTCCATTACATAATCTCATTCTTTTCACACAAACAACACGAGAAAGAAAACTTTTGCCACAACCCTGTCAAAATATCAAATTCCTTCAAAAACCCTAAAAACCTTAAAATCCTTGTTACAAACCCCCATCACACTACAAAAAAGCCATCCTTGTTACAGACCCCCATCTCACTACAAACAAGCCATCCTTGTTACAAACCCACATCTCACTACTTCTCCAGTAAGGGTAAGGCTGGTTTGATCTCCATGATCAAAAGGATGTAGAAGCATTCATACATGCCATATCGGTTTTAACATTACAAAATTTCATATATTTGCTTTATTTGTATTTCATGATATAGTAATTTATTTAATGTGTTCATGAGATTCAACATTGCAGATTTAGACAGGTTCCCATGCTGAGTTATTACAAAACACTAAGGCCAAAATAGAACAATCACCAATGCATGATGAGGCAGACATTCAGAGAAGGTTAAGGGTATGGATTCAACACCCACCCCTATTGGTTTTGGTTTTCTTCCATTCCTTTTATCTATTTTACCTATTTTCCTTCTTTCTGTTTAAAACCTTTTTCATAAAACCTAATATTTTTCACAAACCTTTGATTTTTCCTCCTAAACTCGAATAATTAATTTTAGGTTTTTTAATTTTAGGTTTTTTTTAAAAATTTAATTTTAGGTTTTTAATTTCATTGTTTGTTTTTGGTTTCTAACCAATTTGTCTTTTTCAATCTTAAATTCAGTTAAACACAAAACTTTTTTCACAAACCTTTTTTTTACAAAAAAACCTAATTTAATTTTTAGGTTAATTAATTATATATTTTTTTAACTTTTTTCAAAATTAACCTTTTTTTTTAATTAAAACTAATTAGGATTTAGATATTTTAATTAACTTTTTTCAAAATTAACATTTTTTTTAATAATTAAAATTAATTAGGTTTTTTTAGGTTTATTTAATTAATTATCATAAATCATTTTTTTCATAAAAAAATCACCAAAACATTTTCTTTGCTATTTTCATCTTATTTTTATTTTCCTAGATAAAGTGTATAGGGCGCGTTCAATTGTAATAGCGTAGATTTATTTTTCCCGCTTTTTTTATTTATCATTATCATGTAATTGTTTCCGGGATGTAATAGTTTTAGGATTTCTTTTCCGTCCTCTTCACTATTATGTAACTGCCCCAAAGCTATGTAATAGCTTAGGTTTACATTTCCGCCTTTATCTCCTGCTACTATATTTTATGCAATGCTTAGATTAATAGGATTGTATAGAAAGATAAAACTGAATGATAGAAAACCCTAATTGCAAGATAAATATAACTGAAAAAACACACCGTTGCACACTTGCACCCCTAGGGTACTCCCCACTTGGTTGCCTCGGAAAACAATGGTCATGTCCCTCGAACGTAGGGATATCTTAGCAAAAGACCCTCAATTTAAAAGTCATCATAAAGATCATAGTCCCTTAACGTCCCTCGAGTTGCCTACGAGAAATGATCTTGTCCCTCGATGTTGCCTACGAATATATGATGACAGTCCCTTCGAATTTCTAAGGTATCCTTACATGTTGCTTTCAATGACCATTACGTCCCTTTCGATAGTCCCTCAAACATCCAACGACTAGGGTTACCTACTCACTAATAGTAGGATAACACGCTCTAAAGGATAGGAGGAAAAGAACGCCTTTTTCGAGTAGGTAGATAACTGTTAGGTACTTTCTCAAAACAACAAATCTTTTACACCATACACTTTCAAACAATCTTTTCAAACTAAAGTTTTCAAAACATTTCGTAACACTCTTGAGGACAGAAACAAGGGTTAAAATGAAGTAAAACAAAACTTTTCAAAGTAAAGCACACACAAGCAATTTCAAAATGAGCAAGTACCTAATAGCCCATGGAAAACCATGGATGGAAAGGGTGCTAACACCTTCCCTTTCTATAATATACCCCCCGTACTCAAAAACATCTCGAAAAAGGTTTTTTCTGTTCTTTTTCCTTTTCCTGATTGGATAAAATAAAAGTTGGTGGCAACTCTTGCTTACTACGACATTTGCGAACAAAAAACATAAACTAGTATTACCAATCGGTTCTACCACCGTATCACAGAACTGGCGAATCTACTGGGGACATAAAGTGGGGTTTACCTTAGGATCTAGGTCATTTTAAAATTTCTTCCTTGTTTTGTATTTCCTGCTTTAAATTCAAGGTTTTTGTTTGGGTATTATTAAAGATCCTACACTCGGATCTGGGGACACTTTTTAGGTAAAGAACAATAGATCATGGAGACTGTACGACGTAGACCGATATGGTTTAAGCGATGGCTGTGTTGGTGTGACACTTTGGTTGGTACCGATATCCTTCGTGTGTAAACGAGGAGAATACGGGGCCGCCGAGTGGTGTCATGAAGCACTAACGGGCATTAGAACCTTAGTTGAACAAACTTGGCCATTAGAAAGTAGTGAGATAGCCGGCCTCAGTATAAAGCTGAGGATTGGTTGATACTCAATGCTACACTCATTAAGATCAGACTTTCGGGATATTTCGGTCGCAAGAAAAGATTGCTTGAGCTGAAACAATGCCCGATAAAGGATGATCAGTGATATTGAGAATCTTTAGAACCCGGTTACTTTTCTAAGATAGGTTGAACCAATCCAGCTTCAAGAGGGTATGACCTTAAAACTCAAGCAGGCCTTAAACCTAAGGACTTGGTGTGATTTGTCTGTGTTTGCTATACCTGTGATTTCTCATGACATCATAAACATCATACCATACCATATCATAACCATTTCAAGGATCTCGAGGGCCTGTGATGCAGGTTATGATAAATCATACGTCTAGAAAGGGGCAAGGGGATTTATTTTCCTCTAGCCAATGTCGTCAGAAGATCAAAACTCAACAACTTGAGTCAGGGGCTATGACCCACTTGATATGGCGAGCTTGACTCTCGTAGAAGGACTCTCAACGATACAAAGTTATTCAATCAAAGCTGCAATCAAATTCAAATAGTCTCTTGTGTCGCGAGATCCTTGAAAACATTGCATACATATCATTGCATAACAGGATTCATAACAAGTTTCTCATCTCCTCCACTGTTTATTTTAGCAATGACTCTTGAACAAACTGTGAAAGATCTTCAGACTCAGAACACGCAGTTCCAACAAATGATTGTGGCTCTGGCCAAAGGACAGGAAGAGCTGAAGGCTCTGAGTGTTAAGAATAACACTAAGAAGACCAAGAGGACAGTCGGTGTGGCACATATGAGCAAAAGGTTCAGAGGGACGCCAAGACGGGTTGTTGATTTAGCTTCTTCATCTAAAGAGGGAGAGAATCAAGAGGGTGAAGCCAGAGAAGAGGACCCTAGTCCTAAAGAGTCTGATAATGAAACTGATTATAATGAGGAGCAGTACCCTCCGACTGATGAAAAGTATAAGCAATTAGAAGAGTGTTCGAGTGCTATGGAAATCCAGAAGGTTCCTGGGCTGGATTTTGAAGAGTTGGGTCTGGTCTCCAGGGTTGTCATCCCTCCAAAATTCAAGGCACTGGTATTTGCTAAGTATGATGGGGTCTCTTGTTCTAAAATGCATCTCCATTCTTATGTGAGGAAGATACAACCTCATACCATTGATAAAGACTTGTGGGTTCACTTCTTCCAAGACAGTCTGTCTAGAACACAACTGGGTTGGTTCTATCAGCTGGAAAGAGCCAATGTTTGTAACTAGGAAGACCTTGCTGCTGCATTTTATAAGCAATATCAGTATAATGCATACCTCACTCCCACCCGTACACAACTCCAAAATCTGTCTATGGGTTTGAACGAGGGTTTCAAGGATTATGCTCAGAAGTGGAGAGGTTTGGCTGGAAGAGTTCAACCTCCCTTGGCTGACAGGGAGCTCGTGGATATGTTTCTGGGAACTTTGACTTGGCCATTCTTCAACCATCTGATTGGAAGTTCATTGGAAGGTTTTACTGAACTGATCATAACAGGAGAAAGAGTGGAAGTTGGAATCCGAAGTGGAAAAATTCAGAAGGATGCCTCTTCTAGTGCTGCAAGGAAGCCGTTTACAGGTAAAAAGGAAGTCAATGCCGTCTATAACAAAAGAATCAGAATCAAGACGAGCACCGTCCGACGGTAGGGGCTGTTATGATTCCCAAACATGCATCTGATCAACAAAGAAACAATTAGCCAAGAGCGGAAAGACCAGCTAGACAGTTCACTCAGATCAACATGACGCTGTCTCAGGTTTTACCTCATTTGCTGAAGTCCAATCTGGTTACTCTGAGGGAAGCTCCGAAGAATCTGAACACCACCTCTCCCTACTATAAACTGAATGCTCGTTGTGCTTACCATTCATAAAGTCCAGGCCATGATACCAATGACTACTGGGTTTTGAAGAACAAAGTACAGGATCTGATTGATGCTAAGGAGATTGAATTTGACCCTCCTGAGACTCCCAACGTGATCACTTCTCCCTTGCCAAAACATTGCTTAGATTGGAAGCATTTTTGTTCATTCAACTCTCAAGTTATATTTTCTTTGCTTATTCGAACAATTATTGTCATGTCAAAACCTCATTATTTCATCAATGCATTGCACATGTTTGTCTTGAATCAATTCATTCGTATTCACTATTTCAAAAATGCATTCTTATTTCATTTTGTGATATTTAACTCTCGATTAAAAAACTCTAAGCCTTAGAGGGAGGATGACGAAAATGATACCACAATCTCTATAGTACGCTTTCAAACAGACCCCACTGACGATGTACAGGCGTTGTTTCAAATCCTAAACAGTGGAGTTATAAGGAAGATAATCCCTAGTCAACCCCTTTGAGCCAAAGAAGTAGGAGTTTTTCTTTTCACACAAATTAAAACCCTTAATCATAACCTTGGGCAGGGTAGTTTTCTCAGTTAATTCAGAGGCACATTCAGTCACAATCTGCCGCTTCATACACAATAAATAGCATCGAAAACGTCCTTCCAAAACAAAATACGATGATGGTTTCATATAATCATCAAGACAGGCAGTCATTATATCTCGAAATAAAATTTCATTAAGTCAAAACCTATGAAGGAGACTTAAGAGAAAAATTGGGGCACCCCGCTGACTGTAATCACAAAAGAAACAGTTCAGGAAAAAGGAGGGATAATGAAGAAAAAAAAGAGGTTACTATTGTTGTAGCCCAAAATTTTCCCTCTCATTTCATCAACACTTACTCATCACAAGACTCCTGGAATTCAGGATCAAGCTAGGGTTTGCTCTACTCAATACCCCTCCTTGCACTGTTAACCCAAATTAGGGTTTGAGTTTGCACAACGATATTTTGACCTATAATACCCAAATTGACTTTCATGCTTCATGTTGGGTTCACAAGTTTGCCCATACCAAGTTTCAAGCCTTGATTCAAATCTTTACCTAGTCAATTGGACAATTGACCTAGAAATCAGCTGTATTGGGGAAAAAGTCAACTGTGGCCAATTGACAGTCAAACCTCATGAAATTTGACCCACATCAACATTATGAACTCATATGAACCATTTGATCAAGTTTGGATCACAATTCCATAAGAAATTTGATCAGATCACCAAAAGGGCAAAATGGTCCTTTTTAGGGTTTTGACTGCACAAAGGCAATTTTTGACTGTTTGACCTAACCAATGGCAAATCAAGCCCGCATATGGACTCAAGGACTCAATGAAATTGTCTTGACCCATTCAACAAGTTCAAAAGATCTCAAATGCATAGGATTGACAGATGAATTTTTCAGTCAACTAATCAAAATTTGACTGTATACTGAAAAGTCAAACTTTGACTTTTTGGTCAAAATCAAGTGCCAAGAGTTATTTTTCCTCAAGACATGTCAAATTATGAAACATGTTCATCAAGAAACCCAAAAATACAAATTAGGGTTTAAAATGGAAAAAAATTTATAACTTAGAAATTTTCTAAGTTATGAAATTTTCTTATTTTTTCCTAACTTTGTCCCATTTTTTCACCAAGATGCAATTGGATTCAAACAAAACTTGCAACATGAAAGTTGTAGTCCATCACAAATTCTACAACTTTTATTCACAAAGTTATCTCAAAAGAATCTTGTATCTCAAGTTATGATTTTTGGAACAAGGGTACCTAAAACTTTTAACTTACAGAAAATTTGCCCTAATTTAGGCAGGATTTTGACCCATCTTCTTGGCCATTTTTCACATAGTTCAACTTGGATTTTCAAGTTGCATTACAAAGAGGGATTGTAGTACATGTTCCAAGCTTTCCAAATTGTCCAAGAACTCCTCAAACACCCTTGTGGTTAGAGAGAATCGAATGCTTGAAGTTGGCAAAAACTCACTTTTGTCCATGGCCAATACATGTTCATAACAACTTGCAATTCTGATCTAGCTAGATTGGTTCAACATTACAGGTCTCAAAACCAATTTGCAATCCATAATTTAATGCCAATCCATCAGTCTAAGCCTTTGTTTTGTTCACTTGTACATTATACACAAGATTAAGCCTTAAGTAGAAAAAGGCAAATTGCCATTTTTGCCTAATTTCACTTTATGTCAAAACCAAATCCTTGAAGCATGGGGGCCAGATCTTTGAGGCAAGATCAAGTCCACTAATTCCAGTAACTAAGAACAAAAGTTTCAGCATGATAGGAGGGCTTATACAGGGCTATAACATCATTTCTATTCTCTTGCTTCAAGTAGAAGAAAAGTGGCAAAACATAAGCAAGCTCTCATATCTGTTAACACAAGCTTACAAGAACTTTATGAACAAGTTCCATACCTCCCAGCAAGCCTAAAGCACGACCCTTTCATCACTCATACCTCCTGATACTCAGAACCACTGTTTTTCTACAAAACAGGGCAGGTTCTGCATTTTGCAAGCCACAACAAAATTCCATCGTGCGTTTTGTCCCAAGATAGTCCTAACACCTTCCAATCAACTCACCTGAACTATCCCAGGCCCCCATTGCAAGTTGTAGCACCTCTAACTCACTTTGCCATTTTCATTTCAAAGCTCTGCAGGTTGAGTTCTACAACACGATTCAAGTTGTTTCAAATCAAGCCAAACATTGGAGAAGCTTCCTTGGACCTCAGGCAAGCTCAACAGAAGCTCAAACCCCATTGAAGGTTGCTACATTGTCCAGCTCGAAGTCAACTGAAATAGGTATTTCATGGACTTCTATCTCCCTATCTAGGAATGGTTAGGCTTAGGTTTGTGAATGAAATATGTTGTACTCATAGCCCTGAAGCCATACATATGCTTAGTTTTCATTTACATTAATCGTGCTGAGAGAATTTCACTCATGAACTTTCTGAAAAAAACTAGGTTAAAAATTAGGACCAGAGAAATTCTCTCTGATCTTTGAGAGTTAATCCAAGTTTTTTATATGGTTAGATTCGTTATTTGATTCTCTACAAGTTTTATGTTTTGAGTTTTGTCAAAAGATCAAAGAATCGGGAGATACAGGTTGGGGTAGCTAGCGCACGTTTTTTCAAATTCTGTTGGACAGAGGAAGAAGATGAAGTAGCTGGGCTGGGCCTGGCTACTTCCTACTTTTGGCACCCCCCATTTTCAGTTTCACACCCCCTGGCCCATTTTCTTATATTTTAATATTTTTGCATTTTTATTTTCTTTTCTGACTTTGATATTTTATTTTCAAATATAAAAAATGATCCAAAAATATTTTTATAATTTTTTTTGCATTTATTTGGTATTTATTTTATTTATTTCCACCATAAAAATGTTTAAATACTTTATGTTATTTTGTTTAAATCTAAAAATAATGTAAAAAATATGTTTATTTTCATTTTTATTTTTATACACATTTGAAAATATTTTCTTGGAATATATATATTTTTGTAAATAATTTATTTCAATTTTTTTTCACATTTAATATATTTAATGTATAAATATACTTATATATTTTATCTTATTAGATAATTAGGTCAAAAATACAAAAAATGTTACATTTTCATTTTTATTATTATTTTGGACCAAAAATGTCATTTTTACAATATACTTTTATTTTTTTATAAATTAGTATATTGTTGCACATAATTAATAAATAATTTTTTACTTATTAAGAATTAGGGTTTCTTGCCCTAAATAGGAAAAATAATTAAAATTGATCTTCTTTATTTTACTTTTCACATTGAAAAATTACTTTTTACATACTAAAAACATTTTGGCATAATACATTTTATTTACATTTATTTATTGTATTTATTTCAATTATTGTACATTTAAATATTGTATCTTGTACATTCGATATGGTTGTAATAACTTAGAATTTATTTTCTTGTCAAATACTCCCAATTCAAATTTGTACCCCCTCCCTATATCATGTTGTAATAGTGTAGCATTTAAATTCTCGTACATTTAAATGCTTTCAATTATGCCATGCTTAGACCTAGGGTTTGTATGCAAATAAAATCAACAATTAGTTTGACCTAATCCAAGATAACATGCATGAAAAACAAACACAATACACACTTGCACCCCTAGGATTTCATCCACTTGTTGCCTTCAAAAATGGGCCATGATTGCATGTTGAGTACTTTGGAAAAACAAAAATAAATAAAAAGATCATAGTCCCTCGATGACGCTATCTGAGTTGCCTAAACAAAATGATCAAGTCCCTCAAGAAAATTGCCAAAGATACTTGACACAATTGCTATCATGGTCTATACGATGACCCGCGCCTGTCCCGATAAACATCCTAACACAAGGTTGTTCACCAAATACAATGGTGAAGAAACACTATTAAAAGGGTTAAGAATATAAGAAAGATCTTTGAGTAAAATAGGGTAGATAGCTCTTAGTTACTTGATCATGCTTGCAAAAACATCCTTGCTACTTTTCAAAACACACTCCACAACACAATTTCAAAACCCTACTTTCAAACATTGAAAACCTTTCAAAAGACAAAAACACCTCTGTATACATTCAAACAAGAATCATTACAAAGGTTTCCACAACGATGGCCTCTTTTCAAAACATTTTCCAAAATCACACACAAAGCACCATTTCAAACAATTGAAAAGCACCATTTCAAACAATAGAAATACAAAGTAAGTGATCTAAGCAAGTAACTAAGAGCCCATGGATAACCATGGATAGAAAGGGTGCTAATACCTTCCCTTTCTATAACATACTCCCCGAACCCAAGAAAACATCTCAAAGGTCTTTCCTGTGCTTTTTGACCTTTCCTTAGGATAAAATAAAAAGTCGGTGGCGACTCTTGCTAAACCGAAACATTTGCGAACACAAATGCAAAATCCCAAGTCAGTTCTCCCACCGTATCACAGAACTGGCGACTCTGCTGGGGATATCTTTAAAAGTGGAGTAACCTTAGGGCTTAGATCACCCTTGGCATGACTATTGTTTGCTTTGATTGCTTTACATTTTTGTTCTCTTGTTTGGGCTTGAAATCCTCCACCCGGATTTGGGAAACATTCATAGATAGCAATACGTTGTGGAAACTGTGCGGGGTATACCGACACGGTTGAAGCAATAGCTATATTAGTGCGACATATTTGTGAGTACCGGTAGCCTTTGAGTCAATCAAAGAGAATACGGGGCCGCTGAGTGATGTCATTAAGCACTGATGAACTAGAACCTTACTTGACCATCTTGGCCTTTTCATTAGGGGTAGTGAGATGACCGGCTTTGGTGCAGTCCGAAGTTAATAGATACTCGATACTACACTCATTGAGGGTTGTTTTCTTGGAATATTTTGGTCGCTATTTAAGTGGCTAAACCAAAACAATGAACATAGAAAACAATCCAATGATATTGAGCTCCTTAGAACCCGGTTACTATTTATAGGACAGGTTTTGAGCCAACTAAACTCAAGAGGGTGCTTACCTATGAAACCTCATGCAAGCCTAAAACTAGGGTTTTGTGTGACTTGTCTGTACATGTGCTTATGCATACATCATGAACATCATAAAGCATCATATGCATCCACTAACCATTTTAAGGGTTTGGATCTTCATCTTTGTTCTTGTTTTGTAGGTCATGGAATCTCTTCGCAGGAAAACAATTCAAGTCAACCTTGTGAGAATCCCTCCTCAACTCAAGGAGCTTACTTCCAGGATTCCAGAGAATTCTCTCTTCAGTGAAAGACATGGTAGACTCCTCAACTTAGTCAACACCAGCATTGAATAAGACATGGTAAAAGTTCTCTTCCAGTTCTTTGACCCCCTACACCACTGTTTCACATTCCCTAATTATCAGTTGGTGCCTACTTTGGAGGAATTTTCTCAACTCCTGAGAATTCCTATTCTTAATCAACTACCTTACAATGGTACGGAAAAAGAAACAAAACCTGAAGATGTTGCTCAAGCATTACACTTGCAACCATCTGACATAAAGGGGCATTGGGAAACCAGAAGTGGTGTCAAGGGATTCTTGGCAAAGTTTTTGTTTGAGAAGGCACAAGAATGCTGGAATTCTCTGGATCTACAAGACTTTGAAGAGATTGTGGCACTCCTTATCTATGGTTGGTCTTGTTCCCAAACCCTGACAACTTATAGATGTGAATGCTGTCAAGATTTTCATATCCAGGAATCCCATATCTACATTACTTGGGGACATCCTACACTCATTTTACACACGAACAATGAGGAAAAGAGGTGTTCTCATATGCTGTACTCCTCTCCTAGCAAGGTGGTTTATTTCTCACCTTCTACAAGCAGTTTTGAAGAATGAGCAGGGTTTAAGGTGGTCACAACGATTGATGACCCTCACACATTCTGATGTACATTGGTGTTCTCGGTCCAGAGAAAATGTCATCATCATTGATCGTTATAGGGAATTCCCTAATGTCCCACTACTCGGTATTAGGGGAGGCATTACCTATAACCCCTGTCTAACTTTAAGACAATTTGGATATGCTCGGAGGGATGACCCTCATGACATGCTGATTCGGGACCTAGTTTTTGACTTCGACGACGATGTGCAAGGACTTCGACAAAGGTTCATTAGAGCTTGGAGGATGCCTAACAAAGTGGATAGTAAGACACTGGGGCACAAGAATTCCATCCCCCTTGAGCCTTACCTCAAGTGGGTATGTACCCGCTCCCAGAATCTTATGATGCCATATCCTCACATTCTCCCCTTGATCAAAGATCCTGTTAAGGAAAGAGAGGTTCCATACACCATCCTACATCCTGACATGCCAACATCATGGGAAGAAATGCAAAAGAGTTGGATCCAACTCAAAGAAGAACGGGATACTTTCGAAGCCAGCTTCTATGCCAGTGAGAAGAAGGTTTTAGAGCTCACCCGCCGACTTCACGAGGAGGAAACTCTCAACACCTACATCGCACCAAAGAGGATGCACAATGTCTTTTTACATTAAGAATTTTGTAATATTTTGCCCATGGGGCACTTATGTACTAACAATTTCTTTTAATATGACGTGCGTTCCTTTTTGTTTGCAACAAATTTGAATTTTTGAACCCTTGAATGCATTACATGAATAACATACCATTCATCATATGCATAAACAGGTCTTCAAGCCAGGTTTCCTTATCTTTCTGCTGTTTATTTCAGCAAGATGGATTAGGAGCAAACAGTAAAAGATCTACAGGCACAAAATTCGCAATTTCAACAACTCCTCATGACCTTGGCAAAGGGTCAAGAGGATCTCAAAGTTCTGCTAGAGAATAATAAAGAGAAGAAAAAGAAAAATAGACCGAGGGTAGCCACTTTCGGAAGAAGGTTTGAGGGTGATGCTAGAAGGACTCTTGAGTTTCCTTCAACATCTGACGAAGGGATTGGCAAGGGGAAAGGAGTTACTGTACCTTCTGAGTCTGAGGTAGAAGAGGAGGAAGAGGAAGAAGATGAAGACTATTCAGAACAACAGTATCCACCAGCGGATGACAAGTATAAGAACCTTGAAGACAGATTGGCAGCTATGGAGTTGCAGAGGGTGCCCGGATTGGATTTTGAAGAACTGGGGTTGGTAGTTGGGATTGTTATCCCTCCCAAGTTCAAGATGCCAACATTTTCCAAGTACGACGGTCTGTCTTGCCCTAAAATGCACTTTAGGTTGTATGTTAGAAAGATCCAACCTCATTCATCCGATAAAGACCTCTGGGTGCACTTTTTCCAAGACAGCTTGTCTGGCACTCAATTAGATTGGTTTTATCAGCTCAAGAGATCAGAGGTCCATAATTGGGAAGACTTGGCAGCTGCTTTCTATCGTCAGTATCAGTATAATGCTGATTTGGCGCCCACTCGTACCCAGTTACAAAGTATGGGGATGACTTCAAATGAAGGGTTTAAGGAGTACTCCCAGAAGTGGCGTGACCTGGCTGGAAGGGTGCAGCCACCGCTATCAGATAGGGAATTAGTTGACATGTTTCTGGGGACCCTGTCTGGCCCCTTCTTCAACCATCTAATCGGGAGCTCTTCTGCGGGATTTACTGAACTGATTTTGACCGGCGAAAGGGTGGAGGCCGGTATTAAAAGTGGAAAGATTCAAAAGGATTCCTCCGCATCCACAACTATTAAAAAACCTTTTCCAGCTAAGAAAGAAGCATCTGCTGTGTATTATCAGAAGAGATTGGGAAGAACTGAGCGCCGGCCGACTGTAGGGGCCGTGATGATTCAAAATTAGTCAAATGATCAACCTCGTAATAATCAGCCGAGACCTAATCAACAACGGGTAGAACGAACACAACGGTAGTTCACCCGCATCAACATGACACCCGCGCAGGTTCTTCCCCATTTGTTGAAGCTGAATCTGACTAGTTTGAAGGAGGCGCCAAAAAACCCTAACACCTCCTCTCCATACTATCACTCCAACGCCAAGTGTGCTTACCATTACGACAGTGCTGGGCACGATACCAAAAATTGTTGGGCACTTAAGAACAAAATTTAGGATTTAATTGACGTCAAAGAGGTTGAATTTGACGCTCCTGAGAAGCCCAATGTTATATCTGCTCCGATGCCCAAGCACGACCATAATGTGCATGCCATTTTGGAAAACCTCCATGTTACTGATGTTGCCAATATGTTGACTCCTTTGATTGTGATTAAAGAAAATTTGTTGAGAGCCGGGATCTTTCCTGGTTGTGGTAAAAACTGTTATTTTTGTTTGAATATTCAAGGTGACTGTCCAATGTTGAAGTCAGGTGTCCAACGCCTGATGGATACTCAAGAAATACTTTTCCAGAAAACCCCTGTTAACACTTTCAATCCGATTACTCCTGATACTTGTGATACTTCAACCAACGATATTGCCATCATAACCATTTCCGTCAATCCTCCAAAGGCTTGCAAAAGGCCTGTCAGGATTACACCCGACTCTGAATGTGTACCTTTAAAGATCACCATGCCGGGACCTGTCCCGTACCAATCAAGCAAAATGATACCGTGGAACTATGGGGGAGAAATCTTCTACCACGACATCAAACAAATCGAAACAGTCCAAGAGATTTCTGAAGAAGACCGTGATATAGGGAACATCGCGGGTACAAGCAAGATAACCCGCAGTGGCTGGATCTTTTCTCCGGAGATTGCTCCCCCCCGAGCAGTTTTCGGACCCTTAAAAGCTTATGCACCTGTTGGGCCCTCTGTGCAAGGCCCAGTGATTGAAGAGTTAAACACTCCTGAAGAAAGACCATCTACTGATAATACCGACAAGGGTAAGGGGATACTGGAAATGCTTGTCAGGACGAAGGCTCATGCTGTGGTTATCCACGAAACCACTCAGAAGGAAATGGATGAAATCCTAAAAATAATCAGAAAAAGTGACTACGACGTTGTAGAACAACTGGGGCAGACCCCTTCTAAAATTTCAATGTTAGCCCTCCTGCTCTGTTCAGAGGCCCATGCTAAGGCCCTGATTAAATTCTTGAAGACGGCACATGTACCCCAAGAGACCTCGGCTGACCAATTTAAGGATTGTGTGGCCAGTCTTACTGCTGACAATGGCCTGGGCTTTTCCGATGCTGACTTAACTCCCAAAGGAAGGAAGCACAATGATGTGTTACATGTTTCAGTTGAATGCCGATGAACCACTCTCGCCTATGTCTTGGTTGATACTGGTTCTTCCCTGAATGTGCTGCCAAAGAAGGCCTTAGACCGTTTGGATTGCGAAAGTTTGACCCTCAAACCTAGTAACATCATCGTCAGAGCTTTTAATGGTTCCAAAAGAATGGTTCATGGAGAGGTTGATATTCCTATCAAGGTAGGCACCGAAGTGTTCAACTCCACCTTCTACGTAATGGACATCCGTCTGTCATACTCGTGTTTTCTAGGAAGACCGTGGATCCATTATGCCGGGGCAGTTACCTCCTCTTTACATCAAATGCTGAAATATCCTGTTAAGGGTAAAATCATAACTGTGCACGGCGAGGAAGAGTACATGATTAGTCATCTCAATTCCTTTCGATATGTGGAGTTAGATGGCGAGTTCATCAAAATGCCTTTTCAACATTTTGAGGAAGTTTCTCCCGAGGTAGCAGTTGCGAAGACAATGGGCGAGGCGCCTATCGTTCCAAAGCATGAATCTAGGATGGCATCTCTCAAAGATGCAGAGGCTGTGATTAAGGAGGGGAAGAGCACGGTATGGGGACAATTGCCTGACTTTCCCCATAAGACGGATTGGTTTGGTTTAGGGTTTACTGCTGCAGGACAAAAGGCTATGCGTCGCTCTAAGGTCGGAGGACCACCCGTCAAGATCTCACACCACGGAATCAATGTTGTAGAAGATGAAGATGAGGAGAGCCATTTTGAAGATTGGATCTTTCCGACTGTCGAAGGGGGTTTGAGAAATTGGGAAGCAAAGGATTTTATTCCTATCACCTTTATCAACCAGTAATTTTATCTTTAAACAATTTCCCATTTTTATGGTCTGTAATAACTAAAACAATTCGTACACTATTTTCACCTCATGCCTTGCCCGAGGCATGTAGGTCCATTTGTAAGGGCTTGATTTTCTTCATAATCATATGCCATGTTTTAATGAATCATTGGACGTTTTTCATCTATAAATTGTTGTGTTCATTTTCTTTCCTTTTGCATTTTTGTTTGTTTAAAGATGGCTATCCCTTACACACACCCACACTCACAAATGCAGGTACCCATCCACTCCAGATTCCATGGGTGACTATTCTGCTTTAGCCTTCGATAACTCTGAAGATTTGGTCAATCATGCTGAGTACGAAGTTGACGAAGATGGTGAAGTGCCGGGAGAGTTAGCCAGACTTCTACAACAAGAAGAGAGGGCCATTCTGCCTCATGAAGAGCTGTTAGAAACCATCAACTTAGGGACAGAGGAAGACAGGAAGGAAGTAAAAGTGGGTGCCAACCTGGAACCAAGTGTCAAAGAGCGCTTAGTGCAATTGTTGAACGAATATGTTGAAATCTTCGCTTGGTCTTATGAAGACATGCCAGGGCTAGACACCGATACTGTGGTTCACCGCCTCCCCACAAGAGAAGACTGTCCACCGATCAAACAAAAGGTCCGCCGGATGAGGCCTGACATGTCTGAGAAAATCAAGGCCGAAGTAATGAAGAAATTTAACTCTGGCTTTTTGGCTATTACCTCCTATCCACAATGGGTTGCTAACATCGTGCCCGTACCTAAGAAGGACAGCAAAGTCAGAATGTGTGTAGACTATCAGGATTTGAACAGGGCTAGCCCTAAAGATGATTTTCCACTACCGCATATTGACATCTTGGTTGACAACACAGCTCAACACAAGGTTTTTTCTTTCATGGACGGATTCTCGGGATATAACCAAATCAAAATGGCCCCCGAGGACATGGAGAAAACAACCTTTGTTACACAATGGGGTACCTTCTGCTACAAAGTGATGCCGTTTGGACTGAAGAACGCAGGGGAAACCTATCAACGCACCATGGTAGCTTTGTTTTATAATATGATACATCGTGAGATCGAAGTTTACGTAGACGACATGATAGCTCGATCACAAACAAAAGAAGAACACCTTAATCATTTTCAAAAGCTGTTTTCCAGGTTGAAAGAGTATAAACTCCGACTGAATCCAAGCAAGTGCACTTTTGGAGTTAGGTCTGGTAAACTCCTGGGATTTATTGTCAGCAACAAGGGCATTGAGGTTGATCCAACTAAAGTAAAAGCTATACAAGAAATGCCTGCCCCCCGCACTGAAAAGGAGGTTAGAGGATTCTTGGGACGCTTGAACTATATTGCGAGGTTCATCTCTCACCTGACATCTACCTGCGAGCCAATTTTCAAACTGTTGAAGAAAGATCAGGTAGTTGAATGGAACGATGATTGTCAAGTTGCTTTTGATAAGATCAAGGAGTATTTGCTAGAACCTCCTATTCTGATGCCACCCGTCGAAGGAAGGCCGTTAATCATGTATCTGACTGTTTTGGATAACTCAATGGGGTGCGTGCTGGGCCAACATGACGAGTCTGGTCGAAAAGAGCATGCCATTTATTACCTTAGCAAAAAGTTTACCGACTGTGAGACTCGCTACTCACTGCTCGAGAAAATTTGATGTGCTTTGGTATGGGCTACTCTCCGACTAAGGCAGTATATGTTGACTCATACCACTTTGCTGATTTCCAAGATGGATCCGATCAAGTATATCTTCGAGAAGCCTGCTTTATCTGGAAGAATCGCTAGATGACAGATGATCCTGACTGAGTATGACATCCAGTATACTACCCAAAAACCTATAAAGGGGAGTGTACTAGCTGACCATCTAGCTCATCAAGCCGTCGAAGATTATCAGTCTATGAGATTCAACTTCCCTGACGAGGAAATCATGACTTTGGACAAAATCGAAGGTAACGGACCGTATGACGGACCTGAACAAGGATCCCGATGGACCCTGTACTTTGATGGTGATTCAAATGCACTTGGCAACGATATCGGTGCGGTACTCATTTCTCCAGAGGGTTGCCATACACCCTTCACTGCCCGACTTTGTTTCAGCTGTACCAACAACATGGCCGAATATGAAGCTTGCATCTTTGGTCTCAAGGCTGCTATAGACCTGGGGATCAAATCTTTGGTCGTATTTGGGGACTCGGCTTTGGTTATCAGTCAAGTCAAAGGAGAGTGGGACACCAAACATCCTAATGTTATCCCATACAAAGAACATGTCCTGAAATTGTTGCCTCAGTTCGAGCAGATTACTTTCGAGCACTTCCCGCGAGAAGAAAATCAGCTAGCAGATGCTCTGGCTACAATGTCTTCCATGTTTAAACTCATCTGGGATAACGAGGCTCCCCAAATTACCATCGAGCGAATGGACGAACCTGCGCACTGTCATGAGATTAATACCGAAGAAGTAGTGGAACAACCCTAGTTTCATGAAATCAAAAGGTATCTCCAGACTAGAGAATACCCTGAAGGAGCTTCCGTCAATGACAAAAAGTTCTTAAGGATATTTGCTGCCAAGTTCTTCCTAAGAAATGACATCCTTTATAAGCGCAGCCATGAGTGTGTTCTACTTCGTTGTGTGGACAAAGATGAAGCAGAGTTGATCATGACTGAGGTACACAGTGGTACATTTGGCACCCATTTAAGCGGACATACGATGGCTAAGAAGATTCTAAGGGCTGGCTACTACTGGTCTACCATGGAAGCTGACTGTCACCAACATTCTCATACTTTCCACAAGTGTCAAGTCTACTCCGACAAGGTACATATTCCTCCTATTCCTCTCAACGTTCTGACAGCTCCTTGGCCATTTGCAATGTGGGGCATTGACATGATTGGAGAGATCAAGCCCACGGCATCCAATGGACATCGCTTCATCTTGGTCGCTATTGATTATTTTACCAAGTGGGTCGAAGCAGCTTCCTTTGCCTCTGTTAGAAAGAATGTGGTTGCCCTCTTCATCAAGCAGAACCTCATATGCCGGTATGGTGTCCCCGACAGGATTATCACAGACAATGGTACAAATCTGAACAATACTATGATCACCGCTCTATGCGAACAGTTCAAGATTTATCATCACAATTCATCTCCCTATCGGCTGAAGATGAACAGTGTTGTTGAAGCCGCGAACAAAAATATCAAGAAGATCATTCAAAAAATGACAGTTACCTACAAAGACTGGCATGAGATGTTACCGTTTGCTCTGCATGGATATCGTACCACGGCACGTACTTCAACAGGGGCAACGCCATTTTCTTTGGTGTCTGGCATGGAGGTTGTCCTACCCATGGAAGTTCAGATTCCTTCCTTAAGGATTATGAAGGACGCTGGTTTAAGTGAAGACGATTGGATTCAGACCCGGCTTGATCAACTCAATTTGATCGACGAGAAGCGACTTACTGCTGTTTGCCATGGTCAGACGTATCAAAAATGAATGATCAAGGCTTTCAACAAGAAAGTCAGGCGTCAAATATATTAAGTCGGAGATCTTGTAATCAAGCGGATCATCTTACCACAAAGTGATCCCAGGGGCAAATGGACTCCTACTTAAGAAGGACCATTTGTGATCAAGAGCATCTTTTCTGGTGGGGAAATGATTTTGACCACCATGGATGACGACGATTTGCCACACCCTGCAAACGCAGACATAGTCAAAAGATACTACGCATGAAACAATCCGACAAGTTGAAAACCCGAAAGGGCGACTTGGGTAAAAATGGGCATCCCGGTGAACCGAAAACCCGAAAGGGCGGTTCAGGCAAAAATTAGGGATAAAACAAAAAAATCTGTACACCCGGCAAGTTGAAAACCCGAAAGGGCGACTTGGGCAAAAAAGGGTTTCCCGGTGGATCGAAAACCTGAAAGGGCGATTCAGGAAAAAGTTAGGGAATTAAAGCGTATGACTGTGTCTCGTCGGATCACTTTAAAGAACAATCTCTTCATCAACAAGCTCCGAGCTTTTGATCGAACTAGTCGTCGGAGGACGAAGCAGTGAATGGACAAGATATTCAGAGTCGTGAAGGCTATAGCAGAATGGGAATCCCATGGAATTGTTACACATAACCATCTTTCTTTTGTATAAAATTTTCCAATTTTTATGACAACATTCTCTTACTAGGGTGTTTGTCTCCTTTGTACAAAGATACTCACAAAAGTTAATACAAATACACTTCCAAGTGCAGAAATTTGCTTGCCTTTCTTTTCTTTTTTACACTTATGTTATATTTGAAAACGTCCAATGTTTTGTTAAATAGGCATATGCATTTGAACATAATCACTGCTTACAAATAAAACGAAATTGAAAAAAGATAGTTACTGATAGGTTGAAGGTGTAGGAAGATATCTTTATGCCATTTCAGAAGAAATCCTCTACGATACATCATTCGGATCCTCAACAAAGCTAAATTTGGAATATATTTCCCCAGCGGGGTTAAGCTTCAAGATCCTCGACAGAGCCATTGCTTTCTAAAGCTTGGTTCCCCAGCTAAGCTGAATTTCAAAATTCCCATCAGAGTCAAGTTTCAAGATCCCCAGTGGAGTCCAAAAACCCTGAAAATCCTATCCCCGGCGGAGCCAGAATAGTGAGCATTTCCCCAAAGATTTATTTCCCAGCAGATTGAAGATTCTCAGTCTCATTTCTCCAGCAGAGGTCTCCCAGGTTTTAACTCCCCAGTAGAGATTTTTCAGAGTTTCCCTTATTCCCCAAGCAGTTAGCAAGGTTTTTCTCATCTTCAAATCCTCAGCATCGGTCAAGGATTTATTTTCCCCGGCAGCAGTCAAAGATTTCGTTATTTCCAGCTATCCGGATTTTATCTTCCTCAACAAGACGACTACTCAGCTTACATGCATAACCATTACATTCATATATCATAAACATTGATGAAATACAGTTCATTGCATCATACATATCATGCAACAGAACTTTGTGTTTTAGCTAACATTTTATCCTTTTCAGGATAAGATTAAAAGACTATCATTAACAATTATTCAGATACAATATGGATACACCCCAGATACGGCGGTCATTCTATTACTCATTCGGAGTTTTAAGTCAAATACAGTACAGATACACCCCAGACACGGTGGTCATTCTACTACTCATTCAGACTTCAGCAATCCGATACATACTAGATACGCTCCAGACACAGCGGCCATTCTATCTCTCATTCAAATTCAATTATCAACCTCAAGTTCAGATATGCTCCAGACACGGATGCCATACTGACCCTTACACCAGCGGTTTGATTCCCTCAGTGAAGTCGCCACGGAAGTCATTCTACTACTCATACATATCTCAACTTCAGATACAGTCCAGATACGCTCCAGACGCGGTTGCCATTCTGTCACTCATTCAGAGTTTATCCCCAGCACACAGTTGCTCCATACACAGATATTTCTCTGTTACCCGGATACAATACAGATACACTCCAGACACGGTAGTCATTCTGATATTCATTCAACATTCAAACACAGTTACAGCTCAGATACGCCCCAGACGCGGACGCCATTCTTTTGCTCATACAAACTCAGTCTCCAGATACAGTTCAAGTGCATTCCAGACACGGATACCATTTTGATACTCATTCTTTTGGCCTACAACATTGCAATTCAACAAAGGTTCTTGGATGGCATCTTTAAGCCCATCTCCAGCAAGATTCTGCCATCTCCAAATGGCGTCTTTAAGCCCATTCTCGCACCTATGTTTTGATGAGTGCAAATTTACGGGCACTCTAGTGTCCAATCCTCTTTTACCTTCGAGTCGCGAAAGGCAAACTTGCCAATCTAACTCTTCAGGTTCAAGAAGATTGAACAGGGGCAACTGTTGTACCCCAAAATTTTCCCTCTCATTTCATCAACACTTTCTCATCACAATACTCCTGGAATTCAGGATCAAGCTAGGGTTTGCTCTGCTCAAGACCCCTCCTTGCACTGTTAACCCAAATTAGGGTTTGAGTTTGCACAAGGATATTTTGACCTATAATACCCAAATTGACTTTCATGCTTCATGTTGGGTTCACAAGTTTGCCCATACCAAGTTTCAAGCCTTGATTCAAATCTTTACCCAGTCAATTGGACAATTGACAGTCAAACCTCATGAAATTTGACCCACATCAACATTATGAACTCATATGAACCATTTGATCAAGTTTGGATCACAATTCCACAAGAAATTTGATCAGATCACCAAAAGGGCAAAATGCTCATTTTTAGGGTTTTAATTGCACAAAGGCAATTTTTGACTGTTTGACCTAACCAATGGCAAATCAAGCCCACACATGGACTCAAGGACTCAATGACATTGTCTTGACCCATTCAACAAGTTCAAAAGATCTCAAATGCATAGGATTGACAGATGAATTTTTCAGTCAACTGATCAAAATTTGACTCTATACTGAAAAGTCAAACTTTGACTTTTTGGTCAAAATCAAGTGCCAAGAGTTATTTTTCATCAAGACATGTAAAATTATGAAACTTGTTCATCAATAAACCCAAAAATGCAAATTAGGGTTTAAAATGGAAAAAAATTTATAACTTTGAAATTTTCTAAGTTATGAAATTTTCTTATTTTTTCTTAACTTTGTCCCATTTTTTCACCAAGATGCAATTGGATTCAAACAAAACTTGCAACATGAAAGTTGTAGTCCATCACAAAGTCTACAACTTTGATTCACAAAGTTTTCTTAAAAGAAGCTTGTATCTCAAGTAATGATTTTTGGAACAAGGGTACCTAAAACTTTTAACTTAGAGAAAATTTGCCCTAATTTAGGCAGGATTTTGACCCATCTTCTTGGCCATTTTTCACATAGTTACACTTTGAGTTTCAAGTTTAATTACAAAGAGGGATTGTAGTACATGTTCCAAGGTTTCCAAATTATCCAAGAACTCCTCAAACACCCTTGTGGTTAGAGAGAATCGAATGCTTGAAGTTGGCAAAAACTCACTTTTGTCCATGGCCAATACATGTTCATAACAACTTGCAATTCTGATCTAGCTAGCTTGGTTCAACATTATAGGTCTCAAAACCAATTTGAACTCTATAATTTAATGCCAATCCATCAGTCTAAGCCTTTGTTTTGTTCACTTGGACATTATACACAAGATTAAGCCTTAAGTAGAAAAAGGCAAATTGCCATTTTTGCCTAATTTCACTTTATGTCAAAACCAAATCCTTGAAGCATGGGGGCCAGATCTTTGAGGCAAGATCACGTCCACTAATTCCAGTAACCAAGAACAAAAGTTGCAGCATGATAGGAGGGCTTATACAGGGCTATAACATCATTTCCATTCTCTTACTTCAAGTAGAAGAAAAGTGGCAAAACATAAGCAAGCTCTCATATCTGTTAACACAAGCTTACAAGAACTTTATGAACAAGTTCCATACCTCCCAGCAAGCCTAAAGCACGACCCTTTCATCACTCATACCTCCTAATACTCAGAACCACTGTTTTTCTGCAAAACAGGGCAGGTTCTGCATTTTACAGGCCACAATAAAATTCCATCGTGCGTTTTGTCCCAAGATAGTCCCAACACCTTCCAATCAACTCACCTGAACTATCCCAGGCCCCCATTGCAAGCTGTAACACCTCTAACCAACTTTGCCATTTTCATTTCAAAGCTCTGCAGGTTGAGTTCTACAGCATGATTCAAGTTGTTTCAAAGCAAGCCAAACATTGGAGAAGCTTCCTTGGACCTCAGGCAAGCTCAACAGAAGCTCAAACCTCATTGAAGGTTGCTACATTGTCCAGCTCGAAGTCAACTGAAACAGGTATTTCATGGACTTCTATCTCCCTATCTAGGAATGGTTAGGCTTAGGTTTGTGAATGAAATATGGTGTACTCATAGCCCTGAAGCCATACATATGCTTAGTTTTCATTTACATTAATCGTGCTGAGAGAATTTGACTCATGAACTTTCTGAAAAAACTAGGTTAAAAATTAGGGCCAGAGAAATTCTCTCTGGTCTTTGAGAGTTAATCCAAGTTTTTTATATGGTTAGATTCGTTATTTGATGCTCTACAAGTTTTATGTTTTGAGTTTTGTCAAAAGATCAAAGAATCAGGAGATACAGGTTGGGGTAGCTAGCGCGCGTTTTTTCAAAATTTGTTGGACAGAGGAAGAAGATGAAGTAGCCGGGCTGGGCCTGGCTACTTCCTACTTTTGGCACCCCCCATTTTCAGTTTCACACCCCCTGACCCATTTTCTTATATTTTAATATTTTTGCATTTTTATTTTCTTTTCTGACTTTGATATTTTATTTTCAAATATAAAAAATGATCCAAAAATATTTTTATAATTTTTTGCATTTATTTGGTATTTATTTTATTTATTTCCACCATAAAAATGTTTAAATACTTTATGTTATTTTGTTTAAATCTAAAAATAATGTAAAAAACATGTTTATTTTCATTTTTATTTTTATACACATTTGAAAATATTTTCTTGAAATATATACATTTTTGTAAATAATTTATTTCAATTTTTTTTCACATTTAATATATTTAATGTATAAATATGCTTATATATTTTATCTTATTAGATAATTAGGTCAAAAATACAAAAAATGTTACATTTTCATTTTTATTATTATTTTGGACCAAAAATGTCATTTTTACAATATACTTTTATTTTTTTATAAATTAGCATATTGTTGCACATAATTAATAAATAATTTTTTACTTATTAAGAATTAGGGTTTCTTGCCCTAAATAGGAAAAATAATTAAAATTGATCTTCTTTATTTTGCTTTTCACATTGAAAAATTACTTTTTACATACTAAAAACATTTTGGCATAATACATTTTATTTACATTTATTTATTGTATTTATTTCAATTATTGTACATTTAAATATTGTATCTTGTACATTCGATATGGTTGTAATAACTTAGAATTTATTTTCTTGTCAAATACTCCCAATTCAAATTTGTACCCCCTCCCTATATCATGTTGTAATAGTGTAGCATTTAAATTCCCGTACATTTAAAAGCTTTCAATTATGCCATGCTTAGACCTAGAGTTTGTATGCAAATAAAATCAACAATTAGTTTGACCTAATCCAAGATAACATGCATGAAAAACAAACACAATACACACTTGCACCCCTAGGGTTTCATCCACTTGTTGCCTTCAAAAATGGGCCATGGTTGCATGTTGAGTACTTTGGCAAAACAAAAACAAACAAAAAGATCATAGTCCCTCGATGACGCTATCTGAGTTGTCTAAACAAAATGATCAAGTCCCTCAAGACACTACTACGGAAAAGGGCTTTTAAAGCGCTTAAAAGCGCTTTAATAGCTGGCGCTGGCGTAGGTAACAAAAGCGCTTCTAAAAGCGCTCTGGTAGACCCCCCTTTAAGAGCGCTTTCCTGGAAAAAGCGCTCTGGTAGGACCCCCTATAAGAGCGCTTTCCTGGAAAAAGCGCTCTGGTAGACCCCCCTTTAAGAGCGCTTTTCCCAGAAAGCGCTGCCAAAGACCAGTAAAAAAGCATAAAAAATTAAAAAAAAATGCAGCATACAAAAGCGCTTTTGGAAAAGCGCTCTGGTAGGCCCCCCTATGAGAGCGCTTTTTCTGGAAAAAGCGCTCTGATAGGCCCCCCTATAAGAGCGCTTTTCCAAAAGCGCTTTTGTATGCTGCGTTTTTTTTTAATTTTTTATGCTTTTTTACTGGTCTTTGGCAGCGCTTTTACTAAGAAGCGCTTTAGTAGGTGGACCTTTAAGAGCGCTTTTTAAAAGCGCTGTCGTTTCTAAATGAGGTATTTTTATGTGCAGCCTATAATTTAATCCTCCCAGTCGACCTGTAATGTTTTCGACCTGTAATATTTTCGACCTGTAATATATTTTTGACCTGTAATATATTTTCGACGCTATTATTTCAGCCATCAGTAAGACAATATATATACTAATATAATACCATTATAATATCCAAAATTATATATATACATCATTACATCAATAATATTATAGTTCAAATCGACACAAATCCTACATGAAAAATTGCTTAATATAATATTGACACAAATCTTCTTTAATTTCTTCCAACTTAAGCTTCGGGTACCCAGCAGCACGGAATTCGTCAAGGTACTACAAAACAAAAACATAATATAAATGATATATTTAGTTAAATGTAATAAATTATATGAAATTATCTTAAGTTATAAATTCATACCGTGAGCGGAATCTCTAATTGATTCGCCTGAAGGATTTCTTTCATGAACCTCAAAACAAAGTATCCGCAATCATGACTGTTTCGCTGTTGCGGACACTACATAATAAAACAAATAAGATTCTATAGTTGTCTTGTTTTACCAAGTAGCATAAATATTATAAGCAAAATTGTGAAAAGTAATGTACCTGCACTTGGATCCAAGTGATGTTGTTTGATTTAGTCCGGGATACCTGTGCGTCCCGTTGACTACGGAACACTTGTATTGATCTAATTATTAAATATATAAAAGCATATGTTTAGATCAATCCCACAAATAAGAAAATATATAAATATACACGAATATATATTTAGAACGATCCCACTTACAAATCAACGATTTCCTTCATAGCCGGATAATTGGTCCATTCACCATTTACCGAATTCAGATAATACACGACTTCTCTTATCGGGTTGATAGCAAGCAGCAACCAGTGTGCTCTATAAATTAAAACAATAGGTTATATGAAAATTTTGCTATACACAAAAGAAACAGAGATTAGATGAACCAAGAATGAGAAACTAACCCTACTGGTCGGGTATTATACGCCCAAAGATGCAGACTTTCTGTATTGCCGGTGGACATGAATCTATCTACTAAGAGCTGTCTAACTGATTCCGGTTCCGAAGCAATTGTCATTCCGCTGCAATGGGCGGAAGACACGAAACGGAATCTGTTAGACAATGCAGTCCCGCGCAACACTCTGTCATACAACAACCTTAAATAAAAACATAATAAACATTAGATTATTTTCATTGAAATGTGTAAATAAATTATATTGTGGGACTAATTAAATAATATATCGGATGAGTGAATATTACCGGATGTATGAGTGCATATTACTGACGCCTAGTTGATCATGCCTAAAAATCTCTTCCAAGTCATCAATTGTAATATGTGACGGGAATTCAATACCGAAGACACTTTCATCCATGTTGATTTCACGTAAACCACCATCCTTCAAATCGGACATATCAACCATTGTTGCGAGTGTCGAACGGTATCGAGGCACAAAAGCACCGCCTTTTTTTGCCGCTTGCTTCGGAGGACCAGTGGATGGTACGCTACGAACCTGCTGCGTCACTTGTTGTGACTCCCGAGCGGATGCCTAAAAATCATATAAGTTAGGTAAAATATAAAATCATGCAGATTTAGATTCAGACTATATATTAACACTTTAAATGTACCTCTTTTAGTGATGCAACAGACTCCTCCTCCTGTAAAATCCCTTTACCCTTAATTGCGGGTTTTATAGGAGCAGTCTAAAATTAAAATGTAAAAAATAATTAATAAACGGTTTAGAATTGACATTCGAAAACTAAATGATTCATAATCGTTTTCAGTATACCTCATCACTAATGGTAATGAGCTCCGAGGGCCATGCAACAAATGATCCTATTGCATCTCGCAGCAATGTCGTCTCTGAGACCATGTCAGGTACCGGTAGAATCGCATCACGATCTAATACAACATCCACCGATACTTTCAGGTGTCCATCCGGGAGCGGTCTGTGGTGAAGTAAATCTCCCGAAGTGTTGTGCACTTTTCCCTTGCCAACTAGTCGATAATTCGGTGACGATAAGTATAGTTGGCAAGATGAAATGCCCTAAACAAATAGAAAATATAAAGTCATTATCATTAATAAAATAGAACAGTTTGTAAGGAAAAAAACTTATAATTACCTCGGGAAATTTCTTTTGATAGTTGATACTAGCCTTATCACTAGTTTCTCTCACCGATGAAGTGTTGCAATTTTCTCTCATATACATATCTTTATCTCTTTGCAATTCAGAGACTTGTGCTTGCAATTCCTGCAACTTTTGCAACACTTCTTCATTGGTAAGATTTGATCTTCTCCTAGAACTCTTATAAAAAGAGGTTGGAGTCACACCATGACCCTTACCCCTCACCCGACCGGGATACTCGGGAGCATCTAGTACTCTACTAAGTACGCTCTCCTCACCGGTGGATGCCGATTGCGACAAGGTCTCCTGTAATTCATTTACATTTAAATAATTATTAGTGGAGATAAAAAATCATTTATATATTAAAAAACATTTGATTTAATTAAAGACACAGTATTATACTTACACATTCAGTATAAACTCTCTGAACATCGGGATCGACAGCTTGATTCTTGCCCACACGAGCTTCCTTCCACAACACATGTACAGGAAGTGAAGCTTCCTCACTTTTAGTCTCCTCTAACTATGCATTGACACAAACGATAAAATCGTCAATTAAAACATGCACATGTAGACAATTAATTAAAACGCATTTCTATTTACTTACAATTTTATCCTCTAAGCGTGCATATCCCAAACGCCCTTTTTTGTATGGATACGCGGGTTTGGATGCTCTCTCACTATTCGTGGCACTCTTTTTCTGAAAAGCTTCATCTCTTTGCTTTACAAACTCAGCCCAATCTGCTTCATCAATGAAGGTCGCATACTTTGTTGGCCGTCCCGGTGCCTCTTCAAGAAATTTTCCATCTTTATCCTTAAGATAGGTGTTTGTCAAAAAACTTTTCCACCCTCTATATCTTTTGCCGGCCAAACTAAGTATGTAGCTTTTACGTTCATCTGGTATCTCAAAAGTCCTCTGCAAAAAAACGTACGCATAGTGTGTTAGTATAAGTAATTTAAACAATTTATCGTCAAGATAATAACAACAATTAACCATATATGATATATACCTGAAGCTCTTCCCAAATCGCTTGTTTTTTCTCCTCCAATTCTAAATTTTTCGTTTTCGATTTCCAGGTAGCTACGGAGACCGGAATATGCATACGGACAAGTGTACCAATATAACTTGTCAACTTTGCAGAATTAGGACCAATTGGTTGTTTATCAGAATTCCATTCCAATCGGTATACTAATCCTTGGTCTCTATGTCGAATGATTCCCTTCATAATAGTGATGCCTCGTGCAACCTCTTTTGCTTCAGTATCAGGTGGAGCATTTGTATCCGAAGCAACTCTTTCTTGTGAGTTTTCTTGTGAGTTTTCAGGTGGGTTTTCAGGTGGAGCATCTCTATCTGGAGCCATTGAACCTGTATCAAACAAACTAAAGCACATTAGTACACTATTAACACTAACTTTATCACTAACGTCTCTTTCTTTTCTTGGTAGGATTGTGTACTACGCGTCTCTTAACAATGCGGACGGTTGGATTGATCCAAATACCCTCATTATGATCATTTCTAATACAAGATTCATTCTCATTTTGATCGTTTCTTGTACAAGATTCAATGCCAACACCAATATCACCTTGATCTTCAATTTTTTCATCAACTATTTTGTTAGATAAAAGCACTATAGACCATTTCGTACTTGTCGGATCATTGACATAGAACACTTGTTTAGCTTGAGAGGCTAGAATGAAAGGCTCATCTTTGTACCCTACCCTATTGAGATCCACTTGCAAAAATCCTGACTTATCCATTCGTACGCCACTATTATTTTCAACCCACTTGCAACCAAATACAGGAATCTGAAACTTCGCGTAATCAAACACCAAAATGCGCTCGATAACCCCAAAATATGACAAATTTGCAAATTTCGGATTTAAGTCATTCGCACTTGATATGTGCATAGCTTCAGCTACCAAGGTAACACCACTATTTTGCATAGTACTTTTATCATCCTGTTCTTTGGTATAAAATGTGTATCCATTAATTGCGTATGCGCTATAAGAAAGCACAATTACAGATGGACCATAGGCTAAACATCTCAACCTTTCTGTTACTGAAGCAGGATCTGAACGATACTTTGAATAAATATGATCTCTAAACCACGGTATGAAACTTCGATTGTGCTCTCGTACTATCCAGTTCTCATTTCTATTTGGATTTAAATCTCGGAGAACAACTTTGTGCATTTCAACAAACGGCTCAACCTCAATCTCATTGTGCAGAACATACAAGTGCACTTGATCCCGTTCGACCATTGATACTGTCACAACTTTATTTCCAATTAGCCTTTTTCCTTCTTTTTTTTCGACAATATGAGATTTGGGGAGTCCAATTGATTGAACATTTGACAGATATTCAGTACAAAACTCAACCGCTTCTTCAGCAACGTATCGCTCGGCAATACAACCCTCTGGTCGACTTCTGTTTTTCACGTACCCTTTTAATATTTTCATATAACGTTCAGCAGGGTACATCCATCTCATATAAGCTGGTCCGCACAGTTGTGTCTCTTTCACAAGATGAACGACTAGATGAACCATTATGTCAAAAAACGAGGGAGGAAAATACATTTCAAGATCACATAAAGTAACAACTATCTCATTTTGCAATGTTGGTAAGATCGCGGGATCGACCACCTTACTGCAAATAGACCTGAAGAAGAAACACAGCTTAGTTATTGCGCTTCTTACTTTTTCTGGCAGAATAGAACGTATACCTATTGGTAAAAAATGTTCCATTATAACATGGCAATCATGCGTCTTCAAACTCTTTAACTTGAGGTCTTTCATGGACACAAGTCTTCTAATATCTGAAGAGTAGCCTTCTGGAACTTTTACTTCACTGAGGAACTTACACAATGTTTTCTTCTCCTTTCTAGATAGAGTGTAAACAGCAGGTGGCAGATATGTTCGTCTTCCTTTCGTCACGGGCCCCAATTCAGTTCTCATCCCCATGTTTACCATGTCATTCCTTATGTTAACGCCATCCTTAGACTTTCCTTGTATATTGAGTAGCGTACCTATAACGCTGTCAAATACATTTTTTTCAATATGCATAACATCCAGGAAATGTCTTACGTACAACGACTTCCAATATGGAAGTTCAAAGAAAATTGACTTCTTCTTCCACCCACCCTTGACAATTGAATGTGCAAAAGGCTTGCCAAACTGAGTGCTCACATCTTTCACCTTTTCAAAAATTTGATCACCTGACAAAAAAGGCGGGGCTGTACGATGTTCGGCCTCTCCATTGAATGCTTTTCTCCACCCACGGTAGTGATGATTAGAATTTAAGAATCTACGATGGCCGAGAAAGACATTCTTCTGACAAAGCGCCAATCGTGTCGTATCGGTTTCATCTTCACAAACAGGACACGCCTTTTGACCCTTGTTGCTGTACCCGGATAGATTTCCGTATGCTGGAAAATCATTAATTGTTCCAAACAACATCGCCCTCAAGTTGAAACTTTCTTTCCTATACCCATCGTAAACCTCCACACCTCTCTCCCACAAAAACTTTAAATCTTCGATTAAGGGTGCCAAGTATACGTCTATGTCATTCCCTGGTTGTTTAGGCCCAGAAATTAGCATAGATAACATCATGTACTTACGCTTCATACATAGCCACGGAGGTAAGTTATAAATCATAAGAATCACAGGCCATGTGCTATGCGAGATACTTTGAATACCATGCGGGTTCATTCCATCAGTAGACAATGACAACCAAAGGTTTCTTGCTTCTTTTCCAAATTCAGGATATTCAGTATCAACTTTACTCCATTGTGGTGAGTCTGCCGGATGTCGCAACTTTCCATCAATAATTCTTTCATCTGCATGCCAAGTCAAGTGTCTTGAATCGGTCTCACTACGATACATGCGTCTAAATCTCGGAATTATAGGAAAATACCATAAGACTTTAGTAGGAGACAACTTTTTCTTATATCGAGGGGCACCACATTTAGGACACTCATTCAACGCTGCATACTCGTTTCGAAACAAAACGCAATCGTTTGGACATGCATGTATCTTATCATAGCTCATTCCAATAGAAGACAACATCTTTTTGGCTTCATACGTTCGATTGGGAAGAACATTATCCTCTGGTAGCATATCTTTCATAAGGGCTAATAACTCTGTGAAACTTTTATCCGACCATCCATTGTCCGCCTTTAAGTTGTACAACTTTAACACCGCAGACAATCTTGTGAATTTTGAACAACCAACATACAACGGTTTCTCTGCATCGCTTACCAACCTCTCAAACATTTTGGGACAATCCGCAAGATCTTCTTCAAGCGCTTCTGCAATCTCTTCGACTCGATCACAATCGTATGTGTCTGTGCAATCGTCGTTTGAAGCATACTTCCTATTACAACTCGACTCAGCATTCCCGGTACTTTTCTCACCATGCATTGTCCAACATGTATAACTTCTATCAATTCCAAACCGTAGTAAATGAGATCCCAACTGATTCCCGTCAACCTTACCCCCGGCATAACAGCAACCCAAGCAAGGACACGGCATTCGAAGCGGGTCTTTGGAGTGCGCAACCGCAAACTCAACAAATTCCCATACCCCTTTCTCGTACTCTTTCGACAATCGGTTTGAATTCATCCATGTCTTATCCATGTCTTAATTAAGCTAAACAAAAACGGTCAAACTTTCACTCTTCACAAGTAACCCCTATGGCGAATTCAATTCACAAAGTTAGTAAGTACCTCACTTAACGATAAACGAAATTGACATCATGAATATTCCACATGCATGTCGAAATAATGAGTATTACTTAATATAATCTAAAAGTAAAATATTATAATTTAATTACATTACTTTTCTTTCTTAATAATAAATAGATAAATATATGAAATTAAAATTGTAAGAAATCTCTTTTAAATAAAAAGATGTTTTAAGTTTGAACTTAATTTTTGATAGTCTTGTTTAAAATTTTTATTGTATGTGTAGTAGATGTGTCAACAAATATCAAAATACAATGACTAAAATTATGAGTCCACGAGGAAAGATGATAATACAATTTATATGTAATAATTACTATTCTAAGCAAACAAGAGCTTTGTTTGAAAAATGTTTTGAACATAAAAAAATATAAAGTAAAAATAACAATGATAGAAAGTTTTTGGGGGGTTAGGATGTAATTAGTGATTCAAATTCAACATATCAGGTAATCAAAGTCAGTTCAAGCATGTGCTAAACAACTCATAACTAATTACTAACTAGTGAAGTCGGATATAAACAAAAACACAACCGCAGCTCATGAATTCCACTCAACTATAATCATTAGAAATTCACACTGAGCCGGAAAATAAAAGTAAAAACAATCAGTTATTCAAGTCAGTTCAAGAATAGGATAGAAACCTTTGAAAATGTTGAGAGCGTCCCGCGTACACTACGATCAAGGACAGTTCAAATTTCTTCAATCGGAGAAAGTTTCACAGCTTTTTCCTACCACAATCGATATTAAATCGTTGAACTATCCGCTGCATGATTTGAATGTAAACAACATGTTAAACTTAGGAGTAACTAAAAACAAAACATTTTCATTGACAATACAGATCATATTCCCTTATTTGTTTCCACCATACTAGTAAGCAAATGACGAATGGCAGCAACGCAAGGTTCTTTCAGCCACCTTTTTGTCCAACTGTTGTATAAGAAAAGTATGTTAATTAATTGGAATGTAAGCTTACTAGATAGATTTCTGTACATGTTGAAGAAGTTACCTCTAGTTCGTTTGCAATTATATCAACATCTGCTGCATTTATCTTAACAGCAGCTAATTCTTTCTCCCTGTGATTCAATCAAAATTCATACTAAGGTTCAGAGAGAGAAGAAAAACAAATCATAAATGCAGGATAAATGAGAGTGACAATGGAGCTTTCAATTTTTATATACATAATAAATTCCCGGGTCTTTTTAATTTCACTTATGTAAAAATTAAAACTTCAGAACTACACATATATTTTACTTGATATTTCTATTAGTAATACAAAAATTATATTTCAACATATACACCAGAACAACAGAAAAGAGTTTCAACACTCTTATAATAATTGAAGTAACATTTAAAGATTCACTTAAATAAGACCAAATATATCATCAACATTTATCACCATTTTTCAAAAAATGCACAAAAACTTTCAACACAAATCTGCTACACCTTGACTCACCTTGACACCGAAAAGCAAAACATTAAACATTACACTAGAATTTTAAATACAATATTGCTCCAATTTGACATTAGGCATCAGGGTGCATCACATTTTCAAAACTATTACATCTTACTATCAGATTATTAAAATATATCATGTCATTTTCAAAACTATTACATGCTTTGTATTATCCATGTGATCGATCATATTTGTCTCACTTTCACATTAAAACCAAGAGGTAAAATCTTCAAGCAACACTCTAATAGAAACTGAAGTAACATTTGAAGATTCACTTAAGTAACACCTAAAATATCATCACTTCAATTAGCAATTGGATCATAAATAATCTTCAAGAAGTTTGTCATGACTGTTTCATTTCATGCTAGAAGTATATAATCTTTCTTTGGAGTGTTTTCAAATTCATAATCCTTGAACCATAAGTTTATAATAATGGCAGAAGCATGAGAATATTACAAAATATCATCATTTCAAACTCATAATTACAACTCAGGTTACCTTTAAACAATAACTTAAGCGTCTAAAATGATGGAATTTGGAAAAACCCAACTCTTTCTTAGAGTGTTTACAAATTCTTAATTTTTGCACTTTTACCTTATAATGGTGGCAGAAGCATCACAAAAAATTCCATTAAAATAAGCCACATTTCAAATTCCAAATATTGACACCATTACCTTAAAATGATTGCAGAAACAAGTAATACAAAATATTCCATTGAAAACTGCAGACAAGATTCAACAAATTCTTTCTCCAAAGAATGACTAATTTCTCTAACAGGGTTGCAACTAAGAGTTACATGAGATCTATTTTCTAGCCTCATAATCTTAAACCTAATAGAGTTCACTAACTCATTATAACATTAAACACATGCATATTGATTTACATATACAGTTGCGTATGTAAAGTAAACCAAGAATTAAAGCAAAGAATCTTACCAAGGTGGAGAAGACGGAATGACCGGCGGCGGCGACGACTGAAGAGGAAGGAACGAACGGCGGCGACGACGACTGAAGAGGAAGGAACGAACGGCGGCGACGGCAGAAATGAAGAAATGAAGAAGCTCTGAACGAAAGAAATGAAGAAGATTTAGGGATTTTTAATTTTATTATAAAAACAACCTACGAAAGCGCTTTTAAAAAGCGCTGGCATAGGTCCCCCTTTCAAAGCGCTTCTGAGGTAAAAAGCGCTTTCGTAGGTCCCCCTTTCAAAGCGCTTTTCAAAAGCGCTGGCATAGGGTTCCCTACCAAAGCGCTTTTCAAAAGTGCTTTCGTAGGTTAGATATTTCAAATACCTATGAAAGCGCTTTCTGAAAAGCGCTTTGGTAGGGAACCCTATGCCAGCGCTTTTAAAAAAGCGCCTTCGTAGGTTTCCCTTTTTTCTAATTTTGTTTTTTGTGAAGGCTATGGCAGCGCTTTTTCAATAAGCGCTTTAGTAGAGGCGCTGCTAAAACTTGTTTTTGGCGTAGTGAGAAAATTGCCAAAGATACTTGTCACAATTACTATCATGGTCTATACGATGACCCGCGCTTGTCCCATTAAACATCCTAACACAAGGTTGTTCACCAAATACAATGGTGAAGCAACACTGTTAAAAGGGTTAAGAATATAAGAAAGATCTTTGAGTAAAATAGGGTAGATAGCTCTTAGTTACTTGATCAAACTTGCAAAAACATCCTTGCTACTTTTCAAAACACACTCCACAACACAATTTCAAAACCCTACTTTCAAACATTGAAAACCTTTCAAAAGACAAAAACACCTTTGTATACATTCAAACAAGAATCATTACAAAGGTTGCCACAACGATGGCCTCTTTTCAAAACATTTTCCAAAATCACACACAAAGCACCATTTCAAACAATTGAAAAGCACCATTTCAAACAATAGAAATACAAAGCAAGTGATCTAAGCAAGTGATCTAAGAGCCCATGGATAACCATGGATAGAAAGGGTGCTAATACCTTCCCTTTCTATAACCTACTCCCTGAACCCAAGAAAACATCTCAAAGGTCTTTCCTGTGCTTTTTGACCTTTCCTTAGGATAAAATAAAAAGTCGGTGGTGACTCTTGCTAAACCGAAACATTTGCTAACACAAACGCAAAATCCTAAGTCAGTTCTCCCACCATATCACAACTACAAATCCTCGACAAAAAGAAGATTACAAAAATGACTGCCTTTTCAAAACAAATGTTCAATTTCTGAATCATCACTAAGTATCAGAGCAAAGATTCCAGACTCAATCGGAATCTAAACGCGCAACTAACTGAGCATAGGACTGAAGAACATCACGAAGAGCGGGTTGGGCACAATTAAAATTTGAGCCTTTATCCTTTGTTTCTTGAACCGTGAACTAGGCCATGTTATAACCCTTAAAAGTCCTAGCTGAAGCATGGGTTAGTTTGAGAGGATACTGTTATAAAGGTATCCTGACTCGTGTTGGCTTTGTTACGAATCCTGAGTTGATATCACATTCTTGCAAATTTCGTTTTACTAAACAAAACACATTTTCAAAATTTTTTAAGACAAACATGAGTTTTGCATTCTTTAAATGACATTGTTTGCATATGACTAATTGCTTGACAGCAGAGAAATCCATACAATGGATATTCAATGAACATACATCCTCTCAATGGACAAAATCACCTCAGCGAGAAAGACACTTCCAATAACAGGTCTTCCATAAGCAAGGGGCATGACATGATGTCTAAACACACCTGGGGCAGTCTCTCAAAAAGTGCCAAATAACCAGGGGCAGATCTCCATCTGAATCACTTGGGGTATTACGCATGCTTTCCAGCAACGAATTATGTGCCATCAAGAAAACATTTTTGACAGTACTATAACACAACACTATGGACAGTGACAACTCTCTACATCCTGAAAGCCTGGACATAGTCGGAAAATACTATGCATGAAAAAAAAGACCCGCTAGGTTTACACACCTAGGCAAAAATAAGGGAATCCCGGCGAACCAAAAGGGTTCGGGAAAAAGTTAGGGATATACATAAAAAAAATTTGTACACCCGACAAGTTGGAAACCTGGAAAGGCGGCTTGGGAAAAAAGGTATCCTAGTGGACTGAAAACCCGAAAGGGCGGTCCAGGCAAAAGTCAGGGATTTAAAACGTACGACTATGTCCCGTCACCTGTCTATCAGTGGAAGACTTACACCTTGATCAACATTCATCAAGAGCACCAGAGTCGAGATACAGTTCAGATACGCTCTAGATACAGATGCCATTCAGATACTCATTCAGATTCAGCTTTCTGATATAGTTCAGATACGCTCCAGATACGGATGCTATTCTGACACTCATTCAGATTCATGTTTCAAATACAGTTCAGATACGATCTAGAGACGGATGTCATTCTGACACTCATTTGACACATGTTTCAAAGTACAATTCATATATGATCCAGAGACGGATGTCATCCTGACACTCATTAAATACATGTTCAAGTATAATCACGACATAGATACATCCATAAAATCTCCGCATGTACTTTTTCTAGCATGGTACAAGGGGCAGAGACAGTTGGAAGCAAAGTCACTATCACATACAAGCCATGGATACCTATATTCCCCACAGAGCCGAGATAACCAAGGTCCGATCTCCAGGTCCCCAAGCAGGAATCACTTCCCCAATAGGCTCTTTCAGAAAGCTAATGTCTGTATTCCCCAGCCGAGCTTTATAATCATAAACAGTTTATAAAGTTTTCTCCCGAGCAGAGTTTATTTCTCTGACAGTGGAAGCTCAATCTCCAACAGAGCTCTTCTCTCCAGTAATGGAAGTTCATCCCCAGCTGAGGTTATTTCTCCAGATCAGCAGATCTTACAATAGAGTATCTCTCTTCCCCACAGAGTCATTCCCCCGCAAGGTTATTCCCAGACAGAGTCTCTCCCGGTAGAGTATTCTCAAGAAGAATGGATGCAAATCCCCCGCTAATCATCTTCGGTCACTATCCCCAGGGGAAATGAAGAACACAACTCCTTATACTCTCCAGCAGCAGTCCAGGATTTATTTTCCCCAGCTAGAGAATATCACAATAACATTGCATATCCATACATCATGGCATGTGCATACATATTATACGGCACAATCTCATTTATTTTGAGAACATCATTACTCAATACATTTCATACATCACGACATTACATGCGACTAACTCTTTACCTTTCAGGGAAAGATGCAATCAAGTTCTCACGAGTTCTCTCTGGTTCAGTAAAACCGACACCAAGGTTTCTATTCCAGTTGCAGATATTCCAACATTTTCTCTGGTTCAGTCAAACTAACACAAAGGTTTCTATATTAGTTGAAGATGTTCTAATACTTTCGTCTGGGTCATCCGAATCGCTGCTAAGATTCCCCTAATTTCTATGCCGGTCAAAGTTAATCCGAGACCTCTCCTGGGATCAGTAGAAATTGACACTAAGGTTTCTCTCCTAGTTGAAGTTCTCACAAATTTTCTCTGGTTCAGTCAAACCGACACTAAGGTTTCTATTCTAGTTGAAGATGTTCTAAGACTTTCGTCTGGGTCAGCCGAATCGGCGCTAAGATTCCCCTGATTTCTATGCCAGTCAAAGTTAATCCGAGACCTCTCCCGGGATCAGTCAAATCGATACTAAGATTTCTCTCCCAGTTGAAGTTCTCATAATTTTTCCCTGATTCAGTTAAATCGATACTAAGATTTCTATTCTAGTTCAAGCTAGGAAGCCCGGAAATCGACCAGATAATATCTTGATTTCTCCAAAATACTATAAAGCCTGGAATCGACCAGATAGTGGTATATCTAAAATTCAAGCTATGAAGCCCGGAAATTGACCGAAAATAACAGCTTAATTTCCCCATCAAAATGTGAAGCCTGGAAATCGACCGGATAACAGTACAAGATACTATGAAGCCTGGAATCGACCAGATAGTGGTATATCTGAGATTCAAGCTCTGAAGCCCGGAAATCGACCGGATAATATCTTGATTTCTCCAAAATACTATGAAGCCTGGAATCGACCAGATACTGGTATAAGACACCGTGAAGCCTGACGCACGACCAGATAACGGTATAAGACACTGTGAAGACTGGAGAACGACCAAATAGCAGCAAGAGACACTGTGAAACCTGGAGTATGACCAGATAACAGTATGAGGTACTGTGAAGCTTGGAATTCGACCAAATAGTAGTTTACTCGGCCAATTACTATGAAGCCCGAAAATCGACCGAATATTAGTATGCCTTAAATTCAAATTGAAACCCGAATGCGACCGGATAACCAATTAATTCCTTCTGAAGCCTGGAATACGACCGAATAAGAATTGAGAAAATGCAAAGCCTGGAGCACGACCGGATAGCAAGTTTAGTTTCATATCCCCAGTAAGTCACTGTGAAACCTGGAGCACGACCAGATAACAGTTAATCTTATTATCCTCAGCAAATAACTGTAAAGCCTGGAGCACGACCAAATAGCAGTTCATTTTCATCTCCTCGACTAAGAGATGATTCCCCAGTAGAGTAACGGACAACTGAAGTTCCTAAAATTCCATTTCTCCCAAGACATAGACCAACATTCCTCAACAGATTCCTCCTCAACAACAGGAACATGAATTCTCATCAAAGGACTATCTCGGGAAATCAACATCCTCTAGATGGCACCTTTAAGCCCATCTCCGATGATTCTCCGCCATATCTTCTAGATGACATCTTTAAGGCCATCTCCGGTGACCTTTCGTCATCTCCTCCAAATGGCATCTGTAAGCCCATTCCCGATACTACCTACATAGTCAAGCATCATTACAGACGAGTGCAAATTTATGGGCACTCTAGTGTTCAATCATCTTCCACCTTCAGTTCACGAAAGGCAGATAAGCCAATCTAAATCTTCAGGTTTAAGAAGATTGAATAGGGGCAGCTGTTGTACCCCAAAATTTATCCTCTTTTCATACACACATATTATTGGTTTTATGGTTATGGAATAAAGGTATATTTATCAAGCTTCTTCAGGTTACAGGTGGCATTTATTTCGCCAATGGATGTTCTCAAAGTATTTTCCGTGCTGAAGATCAGTTCGCCATTTTGCAATGATTCGAGGTTCAAAGATTCACAAGTCCAACCCGGCACGTCATATTCAGGTGTTTTTTCGCCAAGATATCTCTGATAACGTATTCTCAAATTCAGGTTCAGCTCAAGAGTCAATTCTTTAAATAAGATCTCCGAATGTGTGAGTTTTCTCGAAGAAATGTGGTGAAAAAGTGTGTTGAAAGTGTAGTTTTTACGCACTAAAAAATTCATAACTTGAAGACCATGGCTTGTTTTGAACCCGTTCCGGTGGTCAAAATTCCGTCTTGATGACATCTATGTTTTCATCTCTCACGGCTGGAAGCCAATTTCGATTAGAAGGTCTTCAAAAATACGGATTTATCAAGTATTTTCGTACAGAAATTTTTTGACAGAAGTTTATTTGCGTCATGTTCAGAAAATCATAACTTGGTCGATTTTCATCGTATCAAGTTGGTTCTAGCGCCAAAATTTCACAAATTGAGTTGACTACGTTTTCAAACGAGGTATCAAGTTCAAACGGTATCCAAAAGGCCTTCATTTTTTGCTTAGAGTGCGCATGACGCGCCGAAAATCCTGAATGCTGAATATTATTTCATCTGGGTCAAAATTTCGAAAATTCATAACTCGGTCAATTTTTATTGGATCGGGCCCATCTTTTTACACAAGGTCACTGACTCAAAGATCTACAACTTTGCTTCCAAAGTCGAGACCGGGTTATGCTCCGATCAATACCAGTTTTTTATTGAAGAACGTGTCAGAGTTGACACTGGAGCCCAAAATAAGTTTGTCTGAGCCAAAACTTCAAAAATTCATAACTAATTCACCGTTTATCCGATTGAGCTCATTTTCGGACAGGAATTAGTTCTCGATGTCGGCTACATTTTTTTTTCACATTTCAACTACAAAAATTATAATTAAGCCCCTGCGATTTAGCCTGGAACGTGACATACTCAAGTGAATAAAAATTTGCACTGTTTTTTATGGTTATTGGAGGCCCAATTGCACATTCAAAACCCATTTTTTTCTCTAATTTCCATTATATAATCTCATTTTTTTCACACAAATAACACGAGAAAAAAACCTTTACCACAACCCTGTCAAAATATCAAATTCCTTAAAAAACTCTAAAAACCTTAAAATCCTTGTTACAAACCCTCATCACACTACAAACAAGTCATCCTTGTTATAAACCCCCATCTCACTACAAACGAGCCATCCTTGTTGCAAACCCACATCTCACTACTTCTCCAGTAAGGATAAGGCTGGTTTGATCTTCAAGATCAAAAGGATGTAGAAGCATTCATACATGCCATATCGGTTTTAACATTACAAAATTTCATATATTTTCTTTATTTATATTTCATGATATAGTAATTTATTTAATGTGTTCATGTGATTCAACATTGCAGATTTAGACAGGGTCCCATACAGGATTATTACAAAACACTAAGGTCAAAACAGAACAATCACCAATGCATGACGAGGAAGATATCCGGAGAAGGTTAAGGGCGTGGGTTCAACACCCACCCCTATTGGTTTTGGTTTTCTTCCATTCCTTTTATCTATTTTACCTATTTTCATTCTTTCTGTATAAAACCTTTTTCATAAAACCTAATATTTTTCACAAACTTTTGATTTTTTCTCCTAAACTCGAATAATTAATTTTAGGTTTTTAATTAAATTTTAGGTTTTTTTAAATTTAATTTTAGGTTTTAATTTAATTTTAGATTTTAATTTAATTTTAGGTTTTTAATTTCATTGTTTGTTTTTGGTTTCTAACCAATTTGTCTTTTTCAATCTTAATTCACTTAACCACAAAACTTTTTTCACAAACTTTTTTTTTTATAAAAAAACCTAATTTTATTTTTAGGTTAATTAATTTTATATTTTTTTTAACTTTTTTCAAAATTAACCTTTTTTTTAATTAAAACTAATTAGGATTTAGATATTTTAATTAACTTTTTTCAAAATTAACATTTTTTTTATTAATTAAAATTAATTAGGTTTTTTTAGATTTATTTAATTATTTATCATAAATCACTTTTTTCATAAAAAATCACCAAAACATTTTCTTTGCTATTTTCATCTTATTTTTATTTTCCTAGATAAAGTGTATAGGGCCCATTCAATTGTAATAACATAACTTTATTTTTTCCACTTTTTTTATTTATCATTATCATGTAATTGCTTCCGGGATGTAATAGTTTTAGGATTTCTTTTCCGCCCTCTTCACTATTATGTAACTGCCCCAAAGCTCTGTAATAACTTAGGTTTACATTTCCGCCTTTATCTCCTGCTACTATATTTTATGCAATGCTTAGATTAATAGGATTGTATGGAAAAATAAAAATGAACGATAGAAAACCCTAATTACAAGATAAATATAACTGAAAAAACACATTGTTGCACACTTGCACCCCTAGGGTACTCCCCACTTGGTTGCCTCAGAAATTAATGGTCATGTCCCTCGAACGTAGGGATATCTTAGCAAAAGACCTTCAATCTAAAAGTCATCATAAAGATCATAGTCCCTTAACGTCCCTTGAGTTGCCTACGAGAAATGATCTTGTCCCTCGATGTTGCCTACGAATATATGATGACAGTCCCTTCGAAATGCTAAGGTATCCTTACATGTTGCCTTAAATGATCATTACGTCCCTTTCGATAGTCCCTCAAACATCCAACGACTAGGGTTACCTACTCACTAATAGTAGGATAACACGGCCTAAAGGATAGGAGGAAAAGAACGCCTTTTTCGAGTAGGTAGATAACTGTTAGGTACTTGCTCAAAACAACAAATATTTTACACCATACACTTTCATACAAACTTTTCAAACTAAAGTTTTCAAAATATTTCGTAACACTCTTGAGGATAGAAACAAGGGTTAAAACGAAGTAAATTAAAACTTTTCAAAGCAAAGCACACACAAGCAATTTCAAAATGAGCAAGTACCTAAGAGCCCATGGAAAACCATGGATGGAAATGATGCTAACACCTTCCCTTTCTATAATCTACCCCCCGTACTCAGAAACATCTCGAAAAAGATTTTTTCTATTCTTTTTCCTTTTCCTGATTAGATAAAATAAAAGTCAGTGGCGACTCTTGCTTACCGCGACATTTGCAAACAAAAAATGCAAACCAGTATTAACAGTTGGTTCTGCCACCGTATCACAGGTTGTAATCAAGAATGATTGAATTTGTTCAATCTCTACAATGCCTGTTACTTGAACATGGGCCCTTTAAACTACAGTAAAATATCATAGGCCCATTAATCTATTACAGCAAACATATTTCTTTTGAGAAAACTGGGTCTAAACTGTTTTTAGTAACAAATCCCTTTTTTTCCAAAATAATTTGCTATACAAACCGTTTTAAAAAATGATTTTTTCCCGGGTAGCAACATTACAACAAACTGTTTTTTCAGTAAAACCAGGCCACAACTGGCCCAATTCTGGTTTATATTTTTTCCTTATACATTATAATAAATATTAAATAATATTTAATAAATTTCTTTTATGAAGAAATTATTATAGGATATTAACAATAAAAAGGAAAACAACAAGTATATTTGTTTTAACCAAATCTTAATGGGCTTGTAATTTGATCACACCCCCTATTCTCCGCTTAACCCCACATATGTTTGAATGGGCTTAACTATACTAAAATTCAATCTCTCCTAATAACAACTTTTGAATGGGATGACTTTAAATTAACTTAATTTCAGACAACTTAAACTAACTTAGTAAGTAATTATTAGTTTTGAAACAAATTCCCGTTTTTGAATCTCATGGGCCATAGGCCAACATGCTTCGTGAATAAGTTCATGGGTCTTTCTGATTCAAAAAGCCCCTGTTAAAATACACCCCCTAGGCTTGGATAAAGATGGGCCATCAGATATTTTTGTATCATCTTTAATTAAGTATTTCCTTTATTTCAATCTCAAAAAATATAATCGCCACGGTAGGAAAAATTTGGGTTTAGACAACTACCCCTATTCAATTATCTTTCAATCAAATAGCGTGAGAAAACCTGAGTCTTGTGCATTTTAATTGAAAGTTTATTGAATACTTGAAGTATCCCAAAATTTGTTCGACAAACATAAGGTTATGCTGATGTAGCATACCCTTATAAGTCTCAAGGAAGTAGGTAAAGTTGATGATATATCACTTACTCGAGTCGGATAATGAGGCAGATAGCGCAATTCAGTATGTCTTAATTTATTTACCCATTTGGAGGGTGAGTATAGCAATGATTGATGACGCATGGCTGCTTGACGACTGAGGCCATGGGTTATGTTTTTGAACCACTGCCTGACGTTTGGTGCGATGTTTTAAGCATGAATACATCGCGGCTCAGAGGCTATGTATTTGAGTTGGAAGAATGCATTGCGGCTTAGAGGCAATATGTTTGAGTTTGAAGAACGTATTACGGCTTAGTGGTAATGTGTTGATTTAGATAATACATTGCGGCTTAGAGGTAACATTTTGAGTTTCGAGGGTACATTGCGGCTTAGAGGCAATGTATTGACTTGGATAATACATTATGGCTTAGAGGCAATGTGTCGAGTTCTGAGAATTCATTGCGGCTTAGAGGCAATGTGTTGAGTTTGCAAATATATTGCGGCTTAGAGGAAATGTGCTGAGTTTTGAGGATGCATTGCGGCTTAGAGGCAATGTGTTGAGTTTGCGAATACATTGCGGCTTAAAGGCAATGTGTTTGGTTTGGATATTACATTACAGCTTAGAGGCAACATGCTGAGTTTTGAGGATGAATTGCGGCTTAAAGGCAATGTGTTGAGTTTGCGAATACATTGCGGCTTAGAGGAAATATGTCGATTTTTTTTCTTCTTTTGAGCATCGCATCATGAAGTCTGAGGCGATGATCAGTGTTTATGGAATAACGAAATGTATTGCTGCATGAAGTCTGATGCCATGGGTAAAGGTTTTGTTTTTCATCGTAGCATGAAGTCTGAGACGATGAGCTAGATTTATTGCTTCGAACATCACTGCATGAAGTCTGAGGCGATGGTTTGTATTACGAAGTAAAGAGATATAAATTTCTGCATGAAGTCCGAGGAAATGAGTTCGGTTCACGAATCACTGCATGAAGTCTGATGCGATATGATGGATTTTATGGAATATTGCTGCATGAAGTCTGAGGCAATGAGTTTGGTTCGCGAATCGCTGCGTGAAGTCTGATGCGATAGACTGGATTTTGTGGAATAAAGAAATACATCACTACATGAAGTCTGAGATGATAAGCTAGATTTGGTTTTCGAACATCGCTGCATGAAGTCTGAGGCGATGGTTTGTGTTACGGAGTAAAGAGATATACACTGCTGCATGAAGTCTAAGGCAATGTTTTTGGTTCGCGAATCGCTGCATGAAGTCTGATGCGACGGGTTAGGCTCGCAAATCACCGCGTGAAGTCTGATGTGATAAGCTAAATTTGTTGTTTCGAACATCGTTGCATGAAGTCTAAGACGATGGTCTGGAATTTGGCATAACATTGATGCATGAGGTCTGAGCCAATGGGTTATGTTTGCAAATCACTATGTGAAAACTGATGTGATAAGATAAATGTGTTATTTCGAACATCATTGCATGAAGTCTGAGACGATGGTCTGAGTTTGGGTAATGCATTGCGGCTTAGAGGAAATGTGCTATTTTGGATAATATATTGTGGCTTAGAGGTAATATGTTGATCTAGAAAGATACATTGCGGCTTAGAGGAAATGTGTTGTGTTTTGCAAATACATTGCAGCTTAGAGCCAATGTGTTTCAGTCGGACGATATATTGTGGCTTAGAGGCAATATAATGATCTGGAAGGATACATTGTGACTTAGAGGCAATGTGTTTGAGTTGGATGATATATTGCAGCTTAGAAGTAATATACTGAGTTCTGACAATGCGTTGTGGCTTAGAGGCAATGCAATGGGTTTTGAGAATGCGTTGCGGCTTAGAGGAAACATACGGAGTGTTGAGAATCCATTACGGCTTAGAGGCAATGTACGAAGTTTGGAGGATATATTACGGCTTAGAAGCAATATACTGGGTTTTGAGAATGCGTTGTGGCTTATGGGCAACATACGGAGTGTTGAGAATCCATTGCGGCTTAGAGGCAATGTAATGGGTCTTTGCGAATACGTTGTAGCTCAGAGGCAACGTACTGAGTTTTGCAAATACATTGTGGCTTAGAAGCAATGTACTTGGTTTTTGCGAATATGTTGCGGCTTAGAGGCAACATGCTGAGTTTTGTGAATACATTGCGGCTTAGAGGCAACGTGTTGAGTTTTGTAAATACATTGCGGCTTAGAAGAAATGTAATGAGTTTTGCGAATACATTACGACTTAGAAGCAATGTACTAGGTTTTTGCGAATACGTTGCGGCTCAGAGGCAACGTACTGAGTTTTGCAAATACATTGTAGCTTAGAAGTAATGTACTGGGTTTTTGCAAATACGTTGCGGCTTAGAGGCAACGTATTGAGTTTTTGCAAATGCGTTGCGGCTTAGAAGCAACATACTGAGTTTGTAAGGAACTCATTGTTGTGGGAAGACTTAGGTGATGGGTTGAATGTGTCACGACATGAAGACTGAGGTGACGGGTTGAATCGTAGGAGAAGTATTGCGTTGGTTGACCCTTAGATAGTTGAATCGAGGGTGAAATTATTTGTCTGTTTGCTAGGCGATACATGTGTATGCATGCGTATTGAATGTTGTATGTATGCAAAATGTATGATGTTTGACATTGATATGGAACCCTGAATATGTATGTAAAAAAATGTATAGTGTATGTACGCTATGCAAATTATATGTATGAAATATGCGTGAGATGTGCGTATTCCTTGAAATGTTATGAAGACTATTCCTAGCATTCTCTCCTTTGAACCATTGGCTTAAAGTTACCAACTCCCGGCGTTGTATGTTGTGTTGTTGTTGTATTGTTGAACTTGAACACCGTGGACAATTTTAGCAAAATTTGAGCATTGATTTTGTATTACGGGCGTAAACGTAGGCGTAGACGTAGATGATGGCCTATGTGTAAATTTTTATGCAGGCGTAGACGTAGGCGTAGGTAATGGCCTATGTGTAGATTTGTATGCAGGTGTAGACGTGGGCATAGATGTAGGTAATGGCCTATGCGTAGATTTGTGTGCCGGTGTAGACATACGTATGTGGTCTCTGTAAGCGCGGGCGTAAGTGCAGCCGTATGTAGATTCCTACATTGTAGGCGCAGGCGTAAGCGTAGATGTACGTGGATTCGTATGTCGTAGGCACAGGCGCAAGCGCAAGCGTAAGCGTAGACGTATGCAGACTCGCATGTCGTAGGCACGGGCGTAAGCATAAGCGTAGACATATGTAGAATTGGCAGGAGTACACATGTGCATGGACGCATGTGTGGACGTAGACTCTGCGTTGCAAGTGTAGGCATAGGCGCTGACATGTATATGGAAGTAGACTTTGTGTACAGACGCGTAGACGTAGGAATAGATATGCATAGATTTTGTATTGTTGAGTGCAAGCATAGGCGGAGATGTACGTGTGGGCGTAGACTTTTTGCATCGTGAGCGTAGATATGCATAGATACAGGCGTAAACATGTGTATAGATTCGCAAGACGTAGGAGTATCCATGTGCGTGGACGTAGATGTGGATTTTCTTTTGACATTTTTTAACCAAAACGTGTTTTTGATATTTTATCAAATGCTTTTATTTTGTTAATCCCCTGAAATGATTTCAAGACAATAGTCACAAGTAATGATCACAATATTTTGTAAACAAGTCTGAGAAAAAGAAAAACATAATTTGAAAGATACAAAGAAAGCAAATATTTTGTTTATATGCCCCTGAATAGGAAAGAGTATAAGATGCAATTCCTAGGAAGAGGTAATTACAGAAAGTTTTAAAACTGTAAATGGCAATGAAAAATGATAATTGCTACTGTTGTTCCCTAATATCCTTTTAATGATCTTATCTCCTTCGCTTATGAGTTGAATGATTCAAATCTATCTCTCCCTTCGTGGTTCGTAGTCGCAGTTCTTAGATCGTAGTCTTTTTGTTCTTTTTTTTTGCGTGGAATCCCTAACTTTTTCCTGGATTTCCCTTTTGGGTTTTCAATCCACCGGGATAATTTTTTTTTGTTATATGCCCCTAATTTTTTCCTGGATCTCCCTTTAGGGTTTTCGATCCACCGAGATGCTCCTTTTTACCTAAGTCTCTTGTTTAAGGTTTGAGCTTAGCGAACTTATTATACGTAGTATTTTTGACTGCGTCTGAACTTACCGGGTGCGGTAATTCTTCCCCATTCATTGTTGTGGAGATAAGACCACCACTGGAGAATGCTGTTTTGACTACGTATGGACCTTCATAATTAGGTGTCTATTTACCATGTGAGTGGAGGCGAAGCAGCATAATCTTCTTGAGTATTAGACCATGTCGTGGTCCATCTTGTACAGTACACCGTTACTCTGAAATAATTATGAGGATAATTTCCATAGAGTTTTTTTTTGTCGATGTTTGAGGTATTTTCTGGATGTGATGAAACCAGAGCTTGTTATATTGTCGTTAATAGAAAGGCAATGTGCAGGCTCTTCGAAGCGTCTATTTGTGATGCGCGATTCGTGGTTTGACCAAGTTATTTTGAAAATAGACGATATAGTTGCCAAGGCATTTGTCATTTGATTCCATTTTCGTAGGACGCGACTGAAAATGATCTTCGTGAATTCCGTAGTTGGTTTTAAAACATGATCTTGATAGGGAATCAATTTTGGATGTTTAGTATCCCGTTCACCATTGAATTGGTATATGGATCGTGAGCATTCTTTGGAGAAGTCAATTGTGCCCCTATATCGTGCCCCGGCGTATTCAAAGCATTCTTTGAACGTGGATACCCAAGGTGCCCCTGGCTCGGGTTCTTCGTCAGATCTTGGTATTTTGCAGTTGTTTATTTTTACGACACTGTCTGTATTCGACTTTGGCCTGTTTCCGTAGATATACGCAATAACTCGATCAACTTCTTTGTGGCTTCGCTCTTAACATTTCCCCTTAGCTTGGTTTCTTCTAGGTCTTTCCCTCTACTCAGATTAATGGTCTTGATAGCCTCTAGATACGGTTGCGTATTGTTAGCTCCTTTTTTTTATTTCCCCCGCCATTTTCTCAGAGAGTTTAAGATCTTTATCATCTTCCTCTTCAGATTGGTTGATAAGTGCATCAAAATTATATCGGATCACAACAATATCATTATCGGTGGTTTTGGGCATGAATTTGCACCTTTATCGTGTTTTGGTGCAGCTATAGTATTTGAATATTTGAAAATACATATGCAGAGAAAGTATTGCCATTTTTAAATTTAAGATATAAATGCAAGAGAAAGAAGAGGGATCTTGATTGAAAACAAAATATAACTTTCATTAATCGTAAATATTGTTTGAAACAAAACGGGGAAACCCTTACAATCAACCCCTATGTCTCGGGCTTGACATAGGTTCTTTCGAAAACAAGAAAAATTAATTAGGAAAGAAAAAGATCTCAGGAATATCCACGGCCGTCCATCTTTTGAGTTCTCCTCCTGGGGTGCATTCTCAGATGAATTAATTTTCCTCTTTGGTGTTGGACTTATTGGATATCCTCGCCATATGTCCGCCATGCACTACTCCGTTGTTGACAAAGGTCTCTTGGATCGGAGGAAAATGTGCTTCGCCTTTCAGAGTAGCTTTATATTTTCCTTCAGGGTATTGTCCGAACTGGACTATCCCCTGGTCCCCTAGCTTTTGTAGATCTCTTTCGAAAGCTTCATTGTGTTCTAGCGGGAGTCCACATTATTGGTTGAAATCTGTAGGGCATGAGATGCCCCTATTTTTGGCGGAGGTGGGATAAACCCTTCAGTTTCAGCTTCTTGTTGGTCCGTGACGGACTCCCGGAGTCCTGCCTCTAACTCTTTCCTCTATTGGTGACCGCTTGATGCACCAATAGTCAGGGCTACTTCCTTGAAAGCTACCCTGGGAATTTGGTCTAGCTTGTCAACGATGTTCTTCAAAGCCATAAGAACTTGACTCAAATCTCCTTTCATTGAACTTACGTTGCCCTTTACTTGGTTGAGATCATCTTTGAATGAAACCTGAGTTTCCTCGATTTCCTCTATTGCTTTTTGTTGATAAGCCCTGGTTCGGTACAGAGGCGAAGGAGGTGGCGATCTTTTTCTACCAACGGTTCAGCTGGAGAGATGTTTTTGAAAAATGAGTTTTGACATGACATGCAGGTGTTCGTGAATGCATGAGTGTGAATGAATATGAATGTCTTATTCTTTTGGGTATATGCTTGTCCTATATTATTTTACTTGGAGACTATCTTTAAAATTAGATACGCAAATGGTGTGTGGAAACAAAATGCCTTTATTAAAAGTAACGTAATTCCGATATTGAAAAATATTACCATCTTTAGCCAAAACTTTCTTTGCGTGAAATCAGGCAACAAGGAAATAAGTCTTCTAGGCGCACCTGCAGGTATCTGCTCTTGAAACCATCCACTGTTGCTGGACAAAACTTGAGAAAGTCTCTTGTATGTTATTTCCCTTTTGTGGCCTTGATTTCAGGCATGTTTGGCGTGTTGACGCGGGCAAGTTGTTTCCTTCGGTATCCATTTTTAAAGACAGTCACCGAGATCTTGATTTCATTTTTTTGTACCCCGTGAATAAGACAAAGAAGCGGGTGACAAATATATGATGAATGCATGACGAATGAAATATATGAATGCATGGGTGTATGATTGAGTGACAGGGTTTTATGATAAGTAAAGTTCCCCTACAAGGTAGGGATGTATGGTTCAGTGACGGGGTTTTGTTATAAGTACCCTTATAAGGTAGGCTCCTTAGTCTTGACCTACAGTTGATCTACCCTCCCAAAAGGTGGCTTCCTTAAGGGTATCATGAATAACACCAGAGGGAAAAGGCGCCAGGGCCTCCCTTGGATGGAGCTTCTTTACAGACCGAGACGTTCGTCTCAAAGTCATGAAACGTCTTGTCATGAGATTTTGGGTTAATGTCGTTACAAAGAGTCATGGGCGACCTTCCAAAGTCCTACTCATTAAGAGGATATCTCTTGATAAGTATTCCTTTTTCGGAAGTTTACCGACTCTAGGAGAAGTCGTCACATAAACTTGCAGGGATGATGTACCCCCTAAGCTAATAGACGGACATTCTTTTTAAGGTTTATTGGAAATATTTTTTTTGATAAAAAACCCACCACATAGCAAATATATGATACTAAAAGAATTTGACGGTAAATAAATAAATGCAATAAAATAGATATATGCAATAAATAAAATAAAGCATATAAAAACCCAAAAAGAACCTAAACCTAGGGTTAAGGAGAGATCCCCAACAGAGTCGCCAGCTGTTGCGACTGGTTTTTAAATCAGAGCCGCCACTATTAGTTTTTATCCTAGGGAAGGGAACCTAACCGAAAACCCTAATTCACAGACAGAGATTCTAGGTTTCGGACTCAAATAGACAAAAAGAAGGTGTTAGGCACCTTTCGTCTACCTTGTTCACAAGGATATTAGCCCTAGGTTTAGGTTTGGGGTAAACAGTATTTTAAGTTTTAATTAGCAAGACTCGCCACGATTTTAGATCGCGTGCCTACGTATCTTCTTAGGAGGAATCAGAGTCCCAATTCATAGTTCTTATGTTGGTTTGTGTTTTTTATAGGGTTGCATAGAATTGATTTCGAAGTTAACCTTGAACCTTATCTGGGTTTTGTAAAAGAGTGATTGTAGACGCAGTTCGTAGTTAATTTTGAAAGTGATTCTCCGTAATCCTTTTTCAAAAATATCTTGTAGTTTTTGTTATGTTAGTAGAAAAAAAGTTTAAATTGTTGGTTTGCAGTATTAAGACGTAGAGCAGGGGTCTGATATACTCTCCTCATCATGTGGCCAGATATTGGCCACGTGTCATTCGCGGATGGTGAATTTGGTGGATTGCATGAATTTTATTTATTTGATAATTGAATAATAAACCGGTAGACGATGTGTCGACTGATTTAATTACTTGAAGGTGGAAATTCTATTATTTATAGAATGTTTGAATCAATTAATTTATTTTGTATTTTTTTGATATTTTAATTAGGCTAAACAAAATAATTAAAGGGTGTGTAAGATAATTATGGAGTTAGAAGTAAGCAAACAACAAAAAATAACACTTAGGCCCAAACCAAGAAAAGTCCTAAATAAACAATAATTATCAATAAAATAAATCAATAAAATAAATAATGAAGAAAAATTAGGGTCTGCCGCCCCATTTGATGTTTCACATTGTGATCGGTGGAAATAGAACTGACTGTTTTTAAGCTGGTTTCGCGAAATGTCGCGGTAAGCAAGAGTCGCCACCTTCTTTTATGTTCTCCAACATGGAAAGGACAAAAGCACAGCAAAATTCCTTATGAGAATGTTTCTCGGTTCGGGAGGTAGATTTATAGAAAGGGAAGGTGTTAGCACCCTTTCTATCCATGGTTATCCATGGGCTCTTAGGTACTTGCTCTTATGTTTTCAAAATTTGTTTGCTTTTCAAGTGTGTGTGGGTTTTGAAAAAGTTTCGTTTTGGAAAATTTCTAAGTAACTCTTGTATCTGTCCTCAAGAGTGTATGAAATATTTGTTTGAAAACTTTTTGAAAGTGTAAGTGTGAAAAGTATTTTTGTTTGTTTTTGAGAGAGCAAGTACCCAGGAGAAATCTACCTACTCTAAGGAATTAGGTTGTGTAAGAGTCCTTTAGACAGTACTATCCCACTATTGAGAAGTAGGTAGCACCGTCGTTGGAGTTATTCGGGTCAATTCGATTATAAGGGACATGTGTGGTCACCAAAGCAATAGTAGGACACCTTAGCGATAACCCTAGTGTCCTAGATCCTTTTTATCCGAGGCAACCGTTTCGAGGCAACTGGATCTTTAGACAGGAGGGCGACCTCTAAAACACCCTATACTCAATGACCACGTTTCGAGGCAACGAGTGAAGCGTACCCTAGGAGTGGCATGTGCTTTGTGTGTTGTTTTTTAGTTAATGTTTTTGTACATGTTATTTGTGAGCTACGGATTAATTTTATTTACATACATTTCTTTCATGCATTTAACAGTTAGGGGTGCGGAAAGTAAATTGCGGAAATATAGATTCTACGCTATTACAAGGCGCGGGTCTATACGTCGCTAAAAATACAAAGACCCGTTTTGATAAAGTAGTACGAGAAATTAAATAAAGCGATAAACCTAATTACTATTACATTCTTGAAGCAGTTACATAATAATCAAAATAAAGTAAATGCGCGCACATAGAAATTAATCGGGAATGTTCTAAGGGTTTTGACCCTTTTAAGAAAAGAAATTGAATTTTTTGTCTTTTTTGAATTAAATGCAATTAATTAAATAAAGCCTAATCTAATTAATTAATTTATTAAAAGAAAAATGTTTTTGTGTTTTTTTATGTTTTTTAATGAAAATAAAATAAAGGAATTAAAATTCAAAAAGTTAATTAAAAACCTAATTCTAAACTTATTTTAATTATTAAGAAAAAAGTTAAAGTTGCCTAATTAATAATTAATTCAATTTATTAGTATTTAATTACAAAAATAAAATGAAATTAGTAATAATAATAATGTTAATTCTTTTTTGGATTTTTTATGAAAAATAGTATTTGGTTAATTGTTAATAAAAAGGAATAAGAAATAAAAAAAAGAAAGAAAATGACAAAATAATAAAAATGGAGAGCAAACCCAAAGGGGGTATGGGCCAGAATGGGGGGGTTTTTGATTGAAATTTGAGGCCCATTTGAATCCAGCTCGTTTGACTTTCTGGAATCCAGTGCTTGTGTGTTGACTCCTGAGTATGGTGAGGACCACCTCCTGGCCTTCAGATCTATGAGAGAGGCCACCTGGCGCTTGGGTCTGTGAGGTGTATGGTGCTCCATGTTTGGGAATCTGCACAAGAATACATTAAAAAAAATGACAATGAATTATGGGGGGACCTGGGAATCGAACCCAGGTCCCAGTGATGCCTAGCCACGTCTCCAACCACTGAACCAAGCGCGTTTGTTTGTTAGTATAATGGCCACTAAATATATTATTCAAAACAAAGGCATAGTCTGGAAACACAAAAAAGGCGCGCCATGTTTGAATGGCCAATTCCCATCATTCCACGTAATCATCTTCTTCGTTCCTGAAACAAAAACACAGGCAAATAACGGGGGTTTTAAACCCCCACAAACTGGAAAAGAGAAAAATAGCGATTAGCGATAGGCGCAAGATAAATTGAGCGCGAGGGTTGTAATGAGTTCGTCTGGATGTCACGAATTCAAGCATATGCGTGAGAAGGCCTAATTTTGCCTGTGCTGGAAGTCCCCAATTCGAGACCTTAAGAACCCTAAAAATCTCCAATGGTGATTCACGATTCTGTACATGATAATGAAATTAAACAATGCCAAAAGCTTTGTAAAGGGTCAAGCAATGTAAAACAACAATTACAACATGTTAAGGATGCGTAGAATGTGAGTTTCAATTCTAGAAAAAATTTGCAAACCGTGAGTTTATTCTGGGCAGTTTCTTGAGCTTTGGCGCTTAGTTCTGATTGCAAAAGGTTCCTAGAAGGGTTGGGAGTGTGTTTGGATCAAAGGAGAGGCTTGAATTATGCTGCAAAGTGGTTTTCAGTTTGCAGATTTTTCTCAAGTTTTTGGAATGTAGTTTGGCCGTTTTTGAGAGTTCTAGGTCGTGAATTCTATTGGAGAGGCTTGCATATATGGTTATCAATGAGAATCAGTCACTATAATGCACCTTTAACCCTTGCAATGAAGTTTGAGATTTCCTCTTTAACACCATTAAAGCACTTGCCATGTTTGTTCAAAATTTGAATTCCATGCTCATAATAGGCCTTGCACGAATTTGGTATGTGGATTCTGATGTATCAAAGCCATTCAAGCCACAAGATATCCCTTAATTAATTTTTTTGATTTTTATTTGAATTTTAAAGATTTAAAATGAATTAAATCAAATAAAATTAAATAAAAATAGAAAAATTAATTTTTAATCTTGAAATAAATTATGGGACACGTGGGTGGCATGGAAAAGCTGAATCAAGTGGAAAAAGTGGGCCCTTTTTGTCAAAAATTGAAGTTTCATGGATAGTTGACTTTGGCCATTTCACAAAAATTTCTCAACTTCTCCAATGCATATCTTGCTCAATTTTGATCATATGAACATGTTCTTAGACATTTTGGAAAGGTCTTGAAGTCCTCTAACCAATGCCTTTATTCCCATGTCATTTGAATTTACCAATCTCAAGTTATGGTCTTTGACTTAAAATGCCTTTTTGTTGACTTTTGAAAATGACCTATAATGTTGAAATTGATAACTTTTTGTGAGAGCATTTATTGGATTTGGAATGTGAAGATGAGTTGTAGGAAATGTCCTCCCCTTCAAAATGAGAATTGGATGGGATTTTTCTGATGAACCATGAAAAAGTTATGCCTTGGTCAAGTTACAGTTGACTTTTCAGTTGTCCAAAAATAGAAACTTTTGACACCTTGATGATTTTTGAGCCATTCTTGTGAAATCATGGTCAAGATTTGACCAAATGATGATTGTGGCTTAAAAATAAGATGTTGACCAAAAATTTTGACTTTTGACTGCCAAATAACCATTTTGCCCCTACAGTTGATTGTGAGGCAATTAGGGTTTTTGACTGTGCAACTTGACCTTGTGAGCCTTGAAACTTGACATGTAGGTGCTTGACAATGTATATGAGCATAGGGGACTTGATTGAGCCCTTGAAAACCTCAACTTCCTTTCAATAACCAAAACCCTAATTTGACTGGTTTAGGAGGGTGTTTGAACTGTGCAACCCTTGAGTAGGCTTGAGCAAATTGAGATGATGCTTGTCAAAACTTTGAAGAATATAGGAGGGCAAATTTTGGGGTACAACAGTTGCCCCTGTTCAATCTTCTTAGACCTGAGGATGTAGATTGGCTTGTGTGCCTTTCGTGATCCAAGGGTGGAAGATGATTGAACACTAGAGTGCCCAGAAATTTGCACTCACATAGTTGAGTATCAGCAGCATGATGGCGGGAATGAGCTTACAGATGCCATTTGGAAAGATGATAGATAGGAGGATGGGCTTGTAGATGCCATCTGGAAGTGTGACAGAACCTTGTCGGGAATAGGCTTATAGATGCCATTTGGAACTGTAATGGATAGTTGTGGAGATGGGCTTATAGATGCCATCTAGGTGTCGATCGCGTAAGAGATTCCTTAGCTAGAACTTACGTACCTGAGAAAGAGAGATAATTACCTGGCTTGTTACAGGGGTTGATCTTCAAACTCTTCATGCAGACATGCCCTGGCCGAATATAGGTGTCGAATCTACAATAGGTTGCTCACAGATGTGCCCTGGCTAGATACAGGAATCGAATCTGGAATTCATCGTCAATAGATATGCCCTGGCGGGATACATGAATCGAATCTTTAAACTCTTCAGATGTGCCCTGGCTGGATACAGGAATCGAATCTGGAATTAGTCGTCAACAGATATGCCCTGGCTGAATACAGGAATCGAATCTTCAAACTCTTCAGACGTGCCCTGGCTGGATACAGGAATAGAATCTGGAATTAGTCGTCAACAGATATGCCCTGGCTGGATACAGGAATCGAATCTTCAAACTCTTCAGACGTGCCCTGGCTGGATACAGGAATCGAATATGGAATTAGTCGTCAACAGATATGCCCTGGCTGGATACAGGAATCGAATCTTCAAACTCTTCAGACGTGCCCTGGCTGGATACAGGAATCGAATCTGGAATTAGTCGTCAACAGATATGCCCTGGCTGGATACAGGAATCGAATCTTCAAACTCTTCAGACGTGCCCTAGCTGGATACAGGAATCGAATCTGGAAATAGTCGTCAACAGATATGCCCTGGATGAATACAGGAATCGAATCTTCAAACTCTTCAGACGTGCCCTGGCTGGATACAGGAATCGAATCTAGAATTAGTCGTCAACAGATATGCCCTGGCTGGATACATGAATCGAATCTTCAAACTCTTCAGACGTGCCCTGGCTGGATACAGGAATCGAATCTAGAATTAGTCGTCAACAGATATGCCCTGGCTGGATACAGGAATCGAATCTTCAAACTCTTCAAACGTGCCCTGGCTGGATACAGGAATCGAATCTGGAATTGATCCTCAATGAGATACGGTGGGAGAACTGACTTGGGTTTAGCGTTTGTATTCACACTTGTTCGGTTTAGCAAGAGTCGCCACCAACTTTTTATTTTATCCTAAAGGAAAGGTTAAAAAGCACAGGAAAAACCTTTTGAGATGTTTCGTGGGTTCGGGGGGTAGATTATGAAAAGGGAAGGTATTAGCACCCTTTTCATCCATGGTTATCCATGGGCTCTTAGTTACTTGGTTTTAGATCACTTGCCTTGATTTTTGATTGCTTGAAATGGTGTGTGTATTTGTGTTTTGAAAATGTTTTGAAATAGACGCCTTTGTTTCGGCAACCGTTGTAATGACTCGTGTTTGAGTATATACAAAGGTGTGTATCTTTTCGAAAAGATGTTTCAAAATGTTTTTGGAAGTTTGTTTTGAAAGTGTTTGTGAAGTGTGGTTTGAAAAATAGGCAAGTGTTTTTGCAAGTTGATTTCAAGTAACTAAGAGTTTCGTCTACCCCTATTGTACTCAAAGGTTTTTTCTCATGTTTTAACCCTTTTTAACAATTTTGTTCCACCATTATATTTGGTGGATAATCTTGCGTTTAGGATGTTTAACGGGACAGGCGCGGGTCATCGTATGGACCATGAATGCAATGGTGCCAAGTGTCTCTGGAAAATTTGCTTGAAGGGACTATGATCATTTTGATAGGCAACTTTCAAAAGCGTCATCGAGGGACTTATGATCATTTGAATCGTTTTGCCAAAGAAACTCGACGTGCAAGCATGGCCCATTTTGGAAGGCAACATGTGGGATTACCCTAGGGGTGCAAGTGTGATTGTGTATTGATTTCATGTATTTGTCTTGTATTAGGTTTTCTAGCGTTTGATTTTATGTATATACAACCCTAGGTCTAACCATGGTATAATTCGAAAGCAGTAAATTGCGGGAATTTAAAGTCCTAAACTATTACAAATAGTATCCGGGAGTGGGGGTACAATTAATTAAAAATGGGGATGAGACTTAAATAGTTACAACCAAATCGAATCGCAATCAAATGTAAACAATGTAATATATATCAATGTATAATGTGTCAATGTAAAATGTATTGTAAATGTGTAAGTGTACGTATAAATGTATGTCAACGTATTTGTGTATTGCGTATGAGATTTATTTACAAGTTGAGAAATGTGAACTTAAATGCATTATTAAGTATGTTTGATTTAATTAAAAGAAAATAGTATGTCTTAAGTTCTATTCTTTTAGGTATAGAAAAAAATGTATTTTAATTAATTATGTATAAACAAGATATTGTAAGAAAATAAAAGAAAAGAATGTTTTACGTTTTAATTATATTATGTAATATCATTTTATGTACAAATCAAAACAAGTTTTAATAAAATAAAAGAAAAAAGTGTTTTAAATAATTCTAATTTTTATGTATTTTAGTATTTTTTTATGTACAAAAAAGTTTTAATAAAATAAACAATGTTTAAACCTAGATAAAAAAATTCTAATATTTATTTTAAATGTGATAAACAAAATTTAATGAGATTAATGTATTATGTATTTTCTAAAATGTAACAATTAATAATATCTTAAAAAAGTGTTATTTTATTTAACAAAATATTATTTTTAAATGAGGTATAAAATGCTTATCACATTATTTTTATTCACAAACAAAATTATGTTAACTTGAATTCATAAAAGAAAAATATAATGTCATAAAAATGGTCAGTTTTTTTTGTTATGTAAAAAGGGAATGGGCTTAAGGGTGGATGCTGGCCCAAGCTGGAACCAAGGGAACATAAGCAAAAAAAGGGGGTTAATTGGAACGGGTTTAAGCCTTGTTGGGGGCGAACCGGCCCATTATGTCTCATACATTTTTGTGAGGGGTTTCAACGTTATTGTTTTATTGTGGGGAACGGATTAGGGTTAGGTTGACAGAAGCGCCGTTTTCGTCTTCACTTCCGTTCATCTTCTTCTTCGCTCATTTTCATGCCAGCTTCTGAGTTTCTTCCGTCCAAAGCCACTGGCGCCACCGTTCATCCTCCTCACGCTCACTCAAACAGCGGTAAAAAGGGGTACGATTTCTTTCAACGCGTTAGGGGTTTTTGTTAGTTCCCTCTTGCATGCTTAGTTTCTTCGTTTACTGATTCTGATTACATGTTTCTTTGGTTCGAGGTGCGTGAAGAGGGAGAGAAGTTATACCTTTCTGAGGAGACGGAGGAGGAATGAAGGTGGAGGCGCTCAGGCGGCCGGAGGCGAAGCTTGGCGATGCTGTGGACTGGTTTTGATAATCACAAACAGTCGTTCACAGATATTTTCCTGGCTTGTTACAGGTGTTAATCCACAAACAGTCGTTCACAGATATTTTCCTGGCTTGTTACAGGTGTTAATCCAGAACTTAAGAAAGGTGACAGAATGGCAACCGTGTCTGGAGCACATCTGGACCGTATCTTCCAACAGGTGATGAAGGAATTGCTGAACACTTTTGACATTCGAATGCCCCAAGTGGTGATGTAGATAATTTCCTGGCTTGTTACAGGTGTTAATCCACAATCAGTCGTTCACAGATATTTTCCTGGCTTGTTACAGGTGTTGATCCAGAACTTAAGAAAGGTGACAGAATGGCAACCGTGTCTGGAGCACATCTGGACTGTATCTTCCAACAGGTGATGAAGGAATTGCTGAACACTTTTGACATTCGAATTCCCCAAGTGGTGTTGATCTGGAATAAGTTACTGAATGTCGCCATCTCTGGGTCACATCTTGAACTATCTCTAGATCTTGATTTGTTCAGGGTCAGAAATTGGGAGTATACCAATTTTCTGAGGCTTCAAGGATGAGAGTCTTCATTCTTGAGGGTTAACTGTTATCTGGTCGTAATCCAGTCTTCACAATAACTTGCTAAGCTGTTATCCGGTAAAATCCGGGCTTCATGGCTTGTGCTGAAGACATACCACTATCTGGTCGATTCCAGGTTTTGTAGTATTCTTGACTGTTGTCTGGTCGTAGTCCAGGCTTCACAGAAACCTGTATTGCTATCTGGTCGTAATCCAGTCTTCACAATAACTTGTTGAGATGTTATCCGGTCAAATCCGGGCTTCACGGCTTTGGTTAAAGGTATACTACTATCTGGTCGATTCCAGGCTTCGCAGTATTTCTGGCTGCTGTCTGGTCGTAATCCAGGCTCCACAGGAATTTGCATTGTCAATTGGTCGTAATCCAGGCTTCACAATAACTTGTTAAGCTGCTATCCGATCAAATCCGGGCATCACGGCTTGTGCTGAAGATATACCACTATCTGGTCGCAATCCAGGCTTTGCGGTAGTCTGACACTGTCATCCGGTCGTAGTCCGGTCTTCACAATATGCTGTAGAGATCAAGATACTATACAGTCAAATCCGGGCTTCATAACTTGAATTCAGGAGATCCCACTATCTGGTCGTAATCCAGGCTTTGTGGTAGACTGACACTATTATCCGGTCGTAGTCCGGTCTTCACAATGTGCTGTAGAGATCAAGATATTATCCGGTCAAATCCGGACTTCATAACTTGAATTTTGTGAGAATTTGGTCTTTGACGACTGTGGCTTCCAACAGGTGATGAAGGAATTGTTGAACACTTTTTGGCATTCGAATGCCCTAAGTGATGATGAAGGAGTCTGGAATCAGATTACCCTGCGAATTGAGAGATTTCTTGAAATCTTGACTGGACTGCCCCTAGGTTAACTGAATTTTGAAAGATCTGTTGAAACCTTGACTGGACTGCCCCAGGTTAACTGGATGGTGTCATGTCATCCCCCTTGTTGATAGGAGATTTGTCGTTGGAAGTGTCATCCTTTTGAAGTGATTTTGTTCACTGAGAGAGTTTTCGTTCCTCCGAACATTCGCTGTATGAATTTCTTCGCTGTCAAACAAATAGCCAAATGCAAACAGTGATATTCAAACAATGCAAAGTTTTATGTTTGTCTCGATGTTTTGAAAAATGCGTTTTTTAGCAGAAAACTTTTTATAAGACAAATCAACACAAGATTTTAGAGCAAAGCCTTACAGGAGTCAGGATACCTTTTGTAACAGTGTGCTTTCGAACTAACCCATGCTTCAATTAGGACTTTTAAAGGGTTGTAACGTGGTCTGGTTCACGGTTTAAGAAACAAAGGATCAAGGCTCAAAGTGTATTTGTACCCACCCGCTCTTCGTGATGTTCTCCAATCTTAAGCTCAGTTAATTGTGCGTCGCACTCTGTTTTGAGTTTGGAATGACCTTTGGGTGATGGTTCACCAGTTGAATTTTGGGAGACAGTCATCATCTCTTTTTTATTTTGCAACATTTTTCATGTTGTTGAGGGTTTGTAATGACCTCTCTATTTTGATTTTGATTTGTTATCCCTAAATTTTGCCTGACTGTCTCTGTTTTCGAGATCACAGTCAGCGGGATGCCCCAGCTTTCTTAAACCTCCTTTACAGGTTTTGGCTCAGTGGGCTTTTCTTTTTTTCCGAGAGATTGACTGCCTATGTAATAGGGAACCTTCACTGTCTTTTGATTCCAGAGGAATGCTTTTCTTTGCCGTCGTTGTGTTACGAACTTGAGAGTTTGCGACTTTAATGCGCATTTTCTTTTGAATTAATTGAGAGACTACCCTGCCCCCAGGTTTATATCAAAGGTTTCGATTTGTTTAGAACAGAAAACTCCTACTTATTTGGCTCGAAGGGGTTGACTAGGGATTATCTTCCTTATAACTCCAGTGTTTGAGAATTGAAAGAAATGCCTGTACATCATCAGTAAGGTCTGTTCAAAAGCATACTGTATGAGATTATAGTATTGTTTCGTCATCCTCCCTCTAAAGGCTTGCAGCTTTTTATCAAGAGTTAAATATCATAAAGAAAGCATAAGAGTGTTGAAAACGAATGGATGAATTCAAGACAAACATATGCAATGCATTAATGAAAATAGAGTTTTGACATCAACAGGTAATTGTTTGAATAACAAAAGAAATTACAACTTTGAAAATTCAAATGAAGCAAAAGTCTCTCAGCTTGAGCTTCTTCACTTCAGGTGGGGAACCCCTCAACGGAAGATCTTCATCTCGCCATCTGGCATGAACCTCAGCACTCCAATGTCGATCAGATCTTGAATCTTGTTCTTCAAGGCCCAATAGTCGTCGGTGTCGTGCCCCGGGCTGTAGGAGTGGTAAACACAAAATGCGTCGGGATGATAGTTAGGAGCGGAGGTATTTGGGTTCCGGATAGGATCCCTCAAAGCAGTCAGATTGACCTCCAACAAGCGCTCCAGAATCAGAGATGACGGTATATCAGTCTCCGTGAACTGTCTTCCTGGCGTTTCTTGTTTACGCCAATTACCCCGTTGACGCTAGCGAGGTTGCTGCTGGGCTTGTGACCCTGAAGCAAGTAAAGGAGCCTTCCCTTTGTCTTCTTGAGTGGTTGGAGGCTGAGCGGCGACTTGCTCCTCAACCTCAGATGTTTGCCCCAGTTGGCTGTTTTGAAGCAGTTGGCGGACGAGAACTCTGAGTTCCTCTTGTCTTTGAGACAGGTCTTGGATGAGAGCCATCTGGCCCACCAACTGTCCCATCACTTGAATACTCAATGTTGTCAAATCAAACTGCAGTGCTTCCAACTGATCACTCCTGACATTGTTTGAATTCTCTAAGCCCTTTGTGAGGAGAGCTTTCATTTCTTCTTGCCCCAGAGACATGTTCAAGAACATTTACCGCAGTTGAGAAGTCTGGTCCTGGATATCCTTGACAGTCCTTTCTAGAGCCATCTCTTACTGAAATAAATAGTATGAGAGTAAGGAAACCTGAAAAAGGAAAAACTGTCAAAATGCAATGCATGATATGTGGATGCATGCTTTCAAGGATCTCTTGGGGTAAACACAAGAGAATGTTGGAGGTTGAACTTTGATCTTGGATTGGAGATCTTCGCACCGGTGGATGTCTTTCCACGAGAATCAAGCTCACCATGTCAAGTGGGTCATAGCCCCTGATTCAAGTTGTTGCACTTGATCTCTGATTGGAGAACTTTATATCGGTGGATGTCTTTCCACGAGAATCAAGCTCACCATGTCAAGTGGGTCATAGCCCCTAATTCAAGTTGTTGTACTTGATCTTTGATTGGAGAACTTTGTATTGGTGGATGTCTTTCCACGAGAATCAAGCTCACCATGTCAAGTGGGTCATAGCCCCTGATTCCAGTTGTTGTACTTGATCTTTGGTTGGCATTTGTTTAGAGGAGAAACCTCTAGCCCATTGGTAGACGTCTGGTTCAACGTAACCCTGCATCAAAATAACCCTCGAGATCCTTGAAATGGTTATTGAAAATGCTATGGTATGATGTTATGATGTTATGTACATGTATGCAAAAGCAAATGAGTGTATATACAGGTAATCACATTCACACAAAGCAAACAAGTCCTTAGGTTTAGGCTTGCATGGGGTTGTAGGTAAGTACCCTCTTGAAGTTAGTTGGCTCATCCTGTCCTAAAATAGAAACCGGGTTCTAAGGAGCTCAATATCACTGGGTTATTTTCTGTGTTCATTGTTTTGACTTAGCCACTTAACTGGCGACCAAAATATTCCAAGAAAACAACCCTCAATGAGTGTAGTATCGAGTATCTACCAACTTCGGACTGCACCAAAGTCGGTCATCTCACTACTCCTAAAAAGGCTAGGATGGTCAATTAAGGTTCTAAGAGTTCGTTAGTGCTTCACGACATCACTCAACGGCCCCGTACTCTCCTTGATTGAACTCAAGGGTTACCGGTACTCACAAATATGTCACACTAACATAGCTTACTTCTTCAACCGTGTCGGTATACCCCGCACAGTTCCCTCACAGTTTTTTTGCTATTTACCTAAAAAGGTGCCCCAAATCCGGGTGTAGGATTTACAACAAGCCCAAACAAGGACCCAAAAAGTAAAGCAATCAAGTCAATCAAAGCAAGAATGTAAAGGTGATATAAACCCTAAGGTAACCCCACTTTTTAAATAAGTTCCCCAGCAGAGTCGCCAGTTCTGTGATACGGTGGGAGAACTGACTTGGGTTTAGCGTTTGTATTCACACTTGTTCGGTTTAGCAAGAGTCGCCACCGACTTTTTATTTTATCCTAAAGGAAAGGTTAAAAAGCACAGGAAAAACCTTTTGAGATGTTTCGTGGGTTCGGGGGGTAGATTATGAATAGGGAAGGTATTAGCACCCTTTTCATCCATGGTTATCCATGGGCTCTTAGTTACTTGGTTTTAGATCACTTGCCTTGATTTTTGATTGCTTGAAATGGTGTGTGTATTTGTGTTTTGAAAATGTTTTGAAATAGACACCTTTGTTTCGGCAACCGTTGTAATGACTCGTGTTTGAGTATATACAAGGGTGTGTATCTTTTCGAAAAGATGTTTCAAAATGTTTTTGGAAGTTTGTTTTGAAAGTGTTTGTGAAGTGTGGTTTGAAAAATAGGCAAGTGTTTTTGCAAGTTGATTTCAAGTAACTAAGAGTTTCGTCTACCCCTATTGTACTCAAAGGTTTTTTCTCATGTTTTAACCCTTTTTAACAATTTTGTTCCACCATTATATTTGGTGGACAATCTTGCATTTAGGATGTTTAACAGGACATGCGCGGGTCATCGTATGGACCATGAATGCAATGGTGCCAAGTGTCTTTGGCAATTTTGCTTGAAGGGACTATGATCATTTTGATAGGCAACTTTCGAAAGCGTCATCGAGGGACTTATGATCATTTGAATCGTTTTGCCAAAGAAACTCGACGTGCAAGCATGGCCCATTTTGGAAGGCAACATGTGGGATTACCCTAGGGGTTTCAAGTGTGATTGTGTATTGATTTCATGTATTTATCTTGTATTAGGTTATCTAGCGTTCGATTTTATGTACATACAACCCTAGGTCTAACCATAGTATAATTCGAAAGCAGTAAATTGCGGGAATTTAAAGTCCTAAACTATTACAAATAGTATCCGGGAGTGGGGGTACAATTAGTTACAAATGGGGATGAGACTTAAATAGTTACAACCAAATCGAATCGCGATCAAATGTAAACAATGTAATATATAGCAATGTATAATGTGTCAATGTAAAATGTATTATAAATGTGTAAGTGTACGTATAAATGTATGTCAACGTATTTGTGTATTGCGTATGAGATTTATTTACAAGTTGAGAAATGTGAACCTAAATGCATTATTAAGTATGTTTGATTTAATTAAAAGAAAATAGTATGTCTTAAGTTCTATTCTTTTAGGTATAGAAAAAAATGTATTTTAATTAATTATGTATAAACAAGATATTGTAAGAAAATAAAAGAAAAGAATGTTTTACGTTTTAATTATATTATGTAATATCGTTTTATGTACAAATCAAAACAAGTTTTAATAAAATAAAAGAAAAAAGTGTTTTAAATAATTCTAATTTTTATGTATTTTAGTATTTTTTATGTACAAAAAAGTTTTAATAAAATAAACAATGTTTAAACCTAGATAAAAAAAGTCTAATATTTATTTTAAATGTGATAAACAAAATTTAATGAGATTAATGTATTATGTATTTTCTAAAATGTAACAATTAATAATATCTTAAAAAAGTGTTATTTTATTTAACAAAATATTATTTTTAAATGAGGTATAAAATGCTTATCACATTATTTTTATTCACAAACAAAATTATGTTAACTTGAATTCATAAAAGAAAAATATAATGTCATAGAAATGGTCTGTTTTTTTTTGTTATGTAAAAAGGGAATGGGCTTAAGGGTGGATGCTGGCCCAAGCTGGAACCAAGGGAACAGAAGCAAAAAAAGGGGGTTAATTGGAACGGGTTTAAGCCTTGTTGGGGGCGAACCGGCCCATTATGTCTCATACATTTTTGTGAGGGGTTTCAACGTTATTATTTTATTGTGGGGAACGGATTAGGGTTGGGTTGACAGAAGCGCCGTTTTCGTCTTCACTTCCGTTCATCTTCTTCTTCGCTCATTTTCATGCCAGCTTCTGAGTTTCTTCCGTCCAAGGCCACCGGCGCCACCGTTCATCCTCCTCCTCACGCTCACTCAAACAGCGGTAAAAAGGGGTACGATTTCTTTCAACGCGTTAGGGGTTTTTGTTAGTTCCCTCTGGCATGCTTAGTTTCTTCGTTTATTGATTCTGATTACATGTTTCTTTGGTTCGAGGTGCGTGAAGAGGGAGAGAAGTTATACCTTTCTGAGGAGACGGAGGAGGAATGAAGGTGGAGGCGCTCAGGCGGCCGGAGGCGAAGCTTGGCGATGCTGTGGACTGGCTTTGATAATCACGGTACTCTGTATTTGCCCCTTTTGCTAGGTTTTATGATGATCTTGAGAACCTAACTTTTGTCACTTCTTTCTTCTTCTTGTCTCTTTGCCTCGTTTCTGCTTGTGTATGCTTCTGTTGCTATATGCCTGAACCCTGAATACTTCTTTATCTTCTTCTGGTTGCCTTGATGCCTGCCTATGATGAAAACTTTCTGAGGCTTTTTGCGTTGCCTTTGAATACTTGTTGGTATTGAATTGAATTCTACGCTTGAGTTTGATTTGAATATTTGTATTATTGCTTTGTTTCACCCTGTGATGAAGATATTCTGAGGGTGTTGGCTTGAATCTGACCTTTGAATGTTTCGTCTGCTTATGAGATTTATTTGATGATGTTTGGATGGTGTTGAAAGGTTTGGACAGTTTGATGCTTTTTGACTTTGTTGGTTGATGCTTAGGCTTGACAGTTCGAGGGTTGTTTGCAGTTTACAGGTTATGGCCTATGGCTTTTTGTGCTTACAGTTTTGATGGACTGGTTTGTGTCTTTAGGCCATCACAGGTTTAGAACCCAGGCTTTGTGTTATATGCCTCAAACAGGTTGAAGGTTCAAGTGTTGGAAGACCTGCTTTACTGGTTTTTGGATATCAGTTTAGGCTTGTATGTTTTGAGCTTGTTGAATGCAGGGTCCTTTTGACAAGTGAAGGCTTTGGTGTTATATGCTCCAAAAAAGGTTCAGGGTTTGAATCCGGTTTGAAGGTTTAAGTGTGGATAGATAATTCTGTTTCTTTTTCTTGACAGTTTTGTTTGTATTCTGATTTCTTCATATCTCTGCCTTCTGCCCCACTGTTTTATTGCAGTTTTGTTTTTATATATCTTGTCCTCATGCCTAAACCTGTAAGCCTATTCTTTTCCTCTCTTCTTCTCTCTCCAGTACAGCTTTAAGCATTAAAAAAATGTTTATGTTTGTACTTTGCTCTGAAAAGGCAACACTGGAAAATGATGATGTTTTACATTGCTTGCACTTGTTGCTTTGTTCTGCATACTTTATGTACCTCTTCCATATTGCCTGCTTCTTTGTGACAGTACTGAGTAGCCTTTTGTTTGATATCTTGATATCTTTCCATATTTTGGACAGTTTGACAGCTTTTGGGATAGTTTGAATGTGAACTCAGTTTGGACTCTTGACTTGGTTTAGGCCATTCAGTTTGGTCTTGGACTTTGTAGTTTGTTGGGAATTTTGAAATTATGCAGTAGGTTTGACAAAATTTGAATTTGTGCATTTCAACTTTGTGCATTCATGTTTAGCAAGCATTATCCATCCCTTTCTGTGAACCGGGAGAACTCCCGTGATTTACAGAGAGGGCTAACTGATTCCAGTTAGTTGCCTTTAATGATGAGCCCAAATTAACTGTCAGTCTCTTTAATTTATCTGCTTCAATTGACTTTTTCTTTTCTTATTTTTTTTTGCAGATGAAATCAAATGGAGCAGAGGGAGCATTGGATAGAAGAATGAAGATTAGGAAGCTTAGAAAAAATTAGGATAGTTTTTTATTTCATTTTAAATATTTGTAAAATTATCATTGTAAATACTTTGTAAATATTTAAATAATAATTGTAACAAATAAATTAAAGATGAATAAAATCTATTTTTTACCAGTTAATTCTTTTTCTCCTTTTCAATTGTTTATTTTATTATTTATAATTCTTTAAATTATAATAATTGAAAATAAATTCCAACCATTTAACTTAGAATAATAAATAATCCATAAACGTCCGACGTTTTGAATAATCAAAGCAATGCACCGTCAAATCACACATGCCCCAATGTCTCTTCCTTTTACTGATTTTAATCAAACACTACAAACTCAATCCAAATGCCTCTTTTCACTGATTTAGTCAAACGCTGCGAATTCAATCCAAATGTTTCAGTCCACATCTCAGAATAACTTGACAAGCACTATAGAATTAAATCTTTCTGAGGAATCTGCGCACAAACCCTTGTTCTTGATTAAAAGTCAAAGAAGCGCCCGCCTGATCAAAAACTGAGCCGAAATCAACCAAACCCTAAGCAAACTGTTTGAACTGTTCCAGAGCCATGAAAACCCTAATTTTTGTCTGACTGATAAGAAAAGTCTGTTTGACTGAATCTTACGCCAATCTGAAAAATCAGGAAAAGCCTGAAGCTGTGATTTCTTGTGGAAAAATACGAGGGAAAATTTTGGGGTACAACAGTCAATAGATATGCCCTGGCGGGATACAGGAATCGAATCTTCAAACTCTTCAGACGTGCCCTGGCTGGATACAGGAATCGAATCTGGAATTAGTCGTCAACAGATATGCCCTGGATGGATACAGGAATCGAATCTTCAAACTCTTCAGACGTGCCCTGGCTAGATACAGGAATCGAATCTGGAATTGCAACAGTTGATAGTAGTTATCTTTGGATGGACCTTTTCCTGAAAAGGTAAAACATCAGTTGTATGCAATGTCATGATGTATGAAAATCATGATGTCATGATGTTCTCAGGGAGAAATGAGATTGTGTGATATGATGCGTATGTGCATGCATTGTGTATGTAAGTAGGATGTATGAAAATGTGATATGTTTATGAATGTATTTTCGTCTAGGAAAATAAATCCTTGACGAATGCCGGGAAGTTGAATCTTGGGTTGACGTTGAAGAGTGAAGTTCTTCATTTCCGCTGGGGATGATGGTTGAAAGAATAAACCGATAGGAGAAGATGACTCCGTTGGGGAATAAACTTGGCGAAGAGATTACTCTGCGGGGAATACTCTGTGGGAAGAGATACTTCGCTGAGGTTTGATGATAACTCCGCTGGGGATACCGTTGATATGTTATGTTGGAAGATTTGATGAACTCCGCTGGGGGATAGGAAGAACTTCGCCGAGGACGATCTTTCCATGGTAATTGGCTGAGGATAACCCAGTTATAAGCTTTGGTGGAGAATAACCTTTGAATAAAGCCGGGGAGACGCGTTCGTGCTCTGCAGGGGATAAGCTTCCAGAATCTACTGGGGATAAGCTTCCTACTGGGGAGATTGATTCAACTCTCCTGGGGAGACTTTTTGAGACTGTACTGGGGAGTGGCTCCACTAGATGTCCGGTATTCCGCCGGGGAACAATCTTAGATCAAGATTGCCAGGGATGCTTGTTAGGAATGTTTGTATACTCCGTTGGGGAATATTGAGATCTTCTGGGGGATAATCCAACTTCCTTGAGGCTGACAGTAGACTAACTCTGCTTGGGGAGAGTGTTGCTGACTTGCTAGGGATACTGTGCCTTGTTAGGGTTGATTGGAGACCAACTGCTTGGGAGAGTATTGCTGAGTCTCATCTTACTCGGCGGGGAGTGAAGGTATCTGGGTTACATTCTTCAACCGAACATACCTTGGTACCTTGGTGGACAGAGCAACTAGATCGCTTAGACAACTCATTATTGCCCCTGTTTCTGATGTCACCTGTAATTAGTCCTTTGTTTCGCATGAAAATATTTATGAGTTAGCAATTAGTGTCAAATGCATATATCAAAAATGAACATTGGACGTTCTTTACAAAACAAAACAGAAAGAGGAAAAACAATTGGCAATTGGTCTGAAAAGTGAATTTGTATTGATTTTTGAATTTTCCTGTAAATAGGCGTTTATGTACAAGAGGCTGACGTCCTAGTAAGAGAACGCCGCCGAACAGAGTAGAGTTTATACAATTTGTACAAAGGAAAACAAAACAGCTATGTGAAAAGTCCCACTGGGTTTCAACTCTGCTATCGCCTTTATGTCTTCAAATGTCTCATCACTTTACTGCTCAGTTGAAGATGAAGCTGACTGATCGATGCCGTTTGAACCTGATAGTTGATGCCGGATTCTGGATGCAAGGTGATCCAATGAGACATAGTATTACGCTTATCCCTAACTTTTGCCTGGACCGCCCTTTCGGGTTTTCAGTCCACCGGGATACCCATTTTTGCCCAAGCCACCTTTTCAGGTTTTCGACTTGCTGGGTGTACAGATTTTTTTTCATTTCATCCCTTATTTTAGCCCGAACCCTTTTGGTTCGCCGGGAGGCCCTTATTTTTGCCTAGGTGTGTCAACCTAGCGGGTCTTTTATTCATGCGTAGTATCTTATTACTATGTCTGCATTGGCGGGGTGAGGAAGGTCGTCACCATCCATGGTGGTTAGAATCATAGCTCCTCCTGAGAAGACATGTTTAACCACAAATGGCCCCTCGTACGTAGGGGTCCATTTTCCCCTGGGATCACCCTGAGGAAGAATGATGCGCTTGATTACCAGGTCTCCGACTTGATACTCTTGTCGTCTGACTTTCTTGTTAAATGCCCTGATCATCCGTTTTTGGTACGTTTGACCATGACAAATAGCGGTGAGTCTCTTTTTGTCAATTAGATTTAATTGATCAAGTCGAGTCTGGATCCAGTCATCTTTGCTCAGACCTGCATCCTTCATTATCCGGAGGGAGGGTATCTGGACTTCGATAGGCAAGACTGCCTCCATGCCATAGAACAAGGAAAAGGGAGTTGCCCCTGTTGACGTTCGTGCTGAGGTACGGTACCCATGAAGAGCAAACGGTAACATCTCGTGCCAATCTTTGTACGTCACTGTCATCTTCTGCACAATCTTCTTGATATTCTTATTCACTGCTTCTACAGCCCCATTCATCTTCGGCCGGTAGGGAGAAGAGTTATGGTGCTGTATCTTGAATTGTGCGCAGAGCTCAGTGATCATCTTGTTATTAAGATTGGTACCATTGTCCGTAATGATCCTCTCTGGTACACCGTATCGACAGATCAGGTTATGCCGAATGAATCGTGCCACGGCGTTCTTAGTTACGGTAGCATAGGAAGCTGCTTCAACCCACTTTGTGAAGTAATCAATTGCAACCAGGATGAAGCGATGCCCGTTGGATGTTGTAGGTCTGATCTCACCGATCATATCAATGCCCAACATTGCAAAAGGCAAAGGTGATGTCAAGACATTTAGAGGAACTGGAGGAACGTGCACCTTATCTGCATAGATCTAACATTTATGACATGTCCGAGAATGTTGGTAACAGTCAGCTTCCATTGTGGACCAGAAATATCCTGCCCGAAGGATTTTCTTTGCCATGGTGTGTCCACTGGAATGCGTTCCGAAGGTACCTTCATGCAGCTCTGTCATGATTCTTGCTGCTTCAATCTTATCCACACAACGCAGCAAGGTTGAATCATGGTTTCGCTTGTATAGAATGCCATTGCTGAGGAAGAACTTTGCTGCGAACCTTCTCAGAAACTTCTTGTCATTGACAGATGTACCCTCGGGGTATTCTTGAACTTCCAAGTACCTGTTCACCTCATGATACCAGGGTTTTTCAGTTACCTCTTCAGCCTCGAGATCACAGCAATGTGCAGGTTCATCTAGTTTCCAGATGATGATCCGGGGAGCCTCGTTATCCCATTTGACTTTGAACATAGAAGACATCGTAGCCAACGCGTCCGCCAACTGATTCTCCTCCCTTGGGAAGTGTTCAAAAGTTATCTCCGTGAAATGGGGGATTAATGTCAACACTAACTCCTTGTAAGGAATAAGGTTTGGGTGTTTCGTATCCCACTCGCCTTTGATCTGATTGATCACGAGAGCGGAATCTCCGAAGACACTTAGAAACTTGACCCTTAAGTCAATTGCATCTTGAAGACCCATAATGCATGCCTCATACTCCGCCATGTTGTTGGTGCAGTTGAAACATAGCCGGGCAGTAAGTGGAGTATGAGTGCCTTTGGGGGATATGATCACAGCGCTGATACCGTTACCCAAAGCGTTGGAGGCTCCATCAAAGTGCATAGACCATCAGGATCCTTCCTCAGGTCCTTCATCCGGTCCAGGTGCTTCACAATCAGTCACTACCATGATGTTCTCGTCGGGAAATTCAAAGTTCATTGACTGGTAGTCGTCCACTGCCTGGTGTGCCAAATGGTCTGCCAATACACTTCCTTTGATTGCTTTCTGAGTCGTGTACTGGATGTCGTATTCTGTCAAGATCATCTGCCATCTTGCTATTCTTCCGGACAAGGTGGGCTTTTCGAATATGTACTTGATTGGATCCATTTTAGAGATCAACAGAGTGGTGTGAGTCAACATATACTGTCTCAGCCGGCGAGCAGCCCATACCAAAGCGCAACAAGTTTTCTCGAGCAGTGAGTATCGGGTCTCACAGTCGGTAAACTTTTTGCTAAGGTAATAAATGGCATGCTCTTTTCGGCCAGATTCGTCATGCTGCCCCAGCACACACCCCATTGAGCTGTCAAGTACTGTCAAGTATAGTATTAGAGGTCTCCCTTCAACCGGTGGCATAAGAATGGGTGGTTCTTGGAGATACTCTTTAATTCTGTTGAAAGCGGCCTGACATTCATCGTTCTAATGTACTACTTGATCTTTCTTCAGTAGCTTAAAGATTGGTTCACAGGTAGCAGTTAGATGTGAGATGAATCAGGCAATATAATTCAGACGTCCTAGAAAGCCTCTGACTTCTTTCTCTGTCTTGGGAGCTGGCATCTCTTGTATGGCTTTCACCTTGGCAGGGTCCACTTGAATACCTTTGTCGCTTACGACGAAGCCTAGCAATTTTCCAGATCTTACCCCGAAGGTGCACTTGTTCGGGTTCAACCTCAGCTTGTACAACTTCAGACGGTCAAACAGTTTCCGTAGATGGTCAAGGTGTTCCTCCTCAGTTTGAGACCTTGCAATCATATTGTCGACATATACTTCTATCTAATGATGGATCATGTCATGAAATAAAGCAACCATGGCACGTTGGTAGGTTGCCCCAGCATTCTTCAACCCAAAAGGCATGACCTTGTAGCAAAAGGTGCCCCACTGAGTAACAAAAGTGGTTTTCTCCATGTCTTCGGGATCCTTGATTTGATTATATCCGGAGAAACCGTCCATGAAGGAGAATACCTTATGCTGAGCGGTGTTGTCAACCAGAACGTCAATGTGAGGCAGAGGGAAATCATCCTTGGGGCTTGCCCTGTTCAAATCTCTATAGTCAACACACATTCTGACTTTACCATCTTTCTTCGGCACTGGAACCACGTTGGCAACCCACTGAGGGTAAGAAGTTACTTCTAGAAACCCGACATCAAATTGTTTCATTACTTCAACCTTGATTTTCTCGGACATCTCTGGACGCATACGACGGACCTTCTGTTTAACCGGAGGGTAGTCTTCCTTGGTAGGCAGGTGATGAACCACAATGTCGGTATCCAACCCAGGCATGTCTTCGTAAGACCAGGCAAAGATTTCCACATAATCATGCAGCATCTGAATCAACTGTTGTTTCACACTGAGCTCTATATTGGCACCAATCTTGACTTCCTTTCTGTCTATCTCAGTACCCAGATTTACCGTTTCCACTGGCTCTTCATGTGGCTGAATGACCCTCTCTTCCTGGAGTAGCAGTCTTGCAAGCTCACCAGGCACTTCGCAATCATCTTCACCTTCGTCTTCGGCTAAGTTGATCGGATTTTCGAAGTCATAACTGGCAGTAGCAGAGTCGTTACCAGTGAGATCCAGAGTGGATTGGAACCTGTATAAGTGAGTGTGTGTAAATATAGCTGTTTTGCAATATATAAAGAAATAAAGGGAGCGCAAGATTTGAAAATGTAAAAAAAAACGTCCAATGCTTTTATTCATGATATATGGAAGTGACACACAAAAGCCCTCACAAATGAAGCCACGGTGCCCCGGGTAAGACACCGGGCCATAGAGCTTAGTAATATTGTTTGTTACAACTTTAAAACAAAAGAGTTCATTACTGCGTGACAAAAGTAATAGGTATAAAGTCCTTTGCAGTCCAGTTGCTAGGTCCACCGTTGGTCGTTGGGTAGATCCAGCTGTCAAATTCAAATTCGTCCGCTTCGTTCTCAATAGCATTCACTCCCGGGTTGGTGATGAGCACAGGAGGTCTTCCAATCCTTGCCTTACGCACAACCTTCTGAGCTTCTGCAGTGAAACCCAAGCCAAATTTGTCAGTCTTTGGAGTGAAATCAGGAAGCCTGCCCCAGTTTGCACACTCACCCTTCTCAATCACAACCCGGGCATCCTTCAAGGAAGCCATCTTCAAAGGAGAGTCTTCTGTAGTCACTGTCTCCGCTGCTGCCAATGTCTGAGGCACCTCTTCAAAGTGTTGAAAGGGGGTCTCAATGAACTCCCCATCCATTTCTACGTATCGGAACGAGTTGAGGTGACTGACCATGTATTCCTCTTCCCCTTGCACTGTTACGATCTTCCCCCTGACCGGGTACTTAAGCTTCTGATGCAACATGGAGGTCACAGCTCCTGCCTTGTGGATCCAAGGACGACCCAGCAAACAAGAGTAGGACGGTCAGATATCCATCACAGAGAATTTTGAATCAAAGACTTGTGAACCAACCCTGATTGGGATGTCAACCTCACCATGTACCATCCTTTTGGACCCGTCAAAGGCCCGGACAACAATGTTACTTGGTTTGAACTCTAAACCCTCACAGTCCAGCCTGTCTAGAGCTTTCTTGGGTAGTACGTTTAATGAAGAACCAGTGTCAACCAGCACATGAGCAAGAGTAGTGCCTCTGCATTCAATGGAGACATGCAGGGCATCATTATGGTTCTTCCCCTTGGCCGTCAGATCAGCATCAGAGAAACCCAGACCATTATCAGTAGTTAAGTTGGCCACACAGTCGGTGAATTGATCAGCAGACGTTTCTTGTGGTACGTGAGCCGTCTTCAGGAACACAATCAGGGCCTTGGCATGGGCCTCTGAACACAACAACAATGATAGCATGGAGATTTTAGAGGGGGTGTGCCCCAGCTGTTCAACGACGTTGAAATCACTCTTCTTGATAATTTTGAGGATCTCTTCCATCTCTTGCTTGGAAGCCTCAACAGTGGTCTTCGGTGCCTCCGTCCGGGCAGGCACATCAGTAGCAATACCCTTGCCCCGAGCGTCAGATGACTCGGCAGCAGGGGTAGAAACTTGATCAAGGGGGGGGGGGAATAGGCACACTGGAAGGTGTGATGACAAGAGGCCTCTGAATGGCTGGAGGTGCAATGTCTGGTGAGAACAGTCTTCCACTACGAGTGACCTTAGCAGGACCGGTGATGTTGGTGACACCGGTACTAGTATTGAACTCTTGTTTCACTCCCAGAACATAAACATCTGCCCCATAGTGCCACGGGACAGCTTTATCAGACTTGTAAGGGATGGGCCCCGGAACAGTAATGGTTATAGGAAGCAATCTTGTGAACAGGCATAATTTTGATAGGCTTCTTTGAAGGAGCCTTGGAAGGGTTGTTGAAAATGGTGACAATTGAAACTTCTTCAATAGGGGCAGCAGGAACGACAATCTTCTTGAACAAGATCTCTTTACTATCCATCAGGTTTTGGACGCCTGATTTCAGCAAAGGACAACCAGCAGGTGAATCAGCACACAGATGGCAACCTTTACTACATCCCGGAAATAAATCGGCTAGCAACAGGTTCCTCTTGACGGTCAGAAGCGGAGTAGCAACATCATCCACAGAAGCTACATACAGATCCTCCTCAACAGCGTTCACTCCATGCTGGGGCATAGGAGCGGTCACAACATTTGGCCTTTCGGGCGCCTCGAACTGTATTTCCTTGGCATCAATAAGGTCCTGAACCTTATTCCTTAGGGCCCAACAATCATCAGTAGAATGTCCCGGGCTATCAGAGTGATAAGCGCAACGGGCGTTGAGGTAGTACTTCGGAGATGCTGTGTTTACCACCTTCGGAGCTTCCTTGACAATTACTAGGCTAGTTGACAGCAGTTGCGGTAATATCTGAGAGAGAGTCATGCTGAGCCGAGTATACTGCCTTTTGGGCCTCTCAGCTCTTGGCTGGTTGTATTGCTGAGGAGCAGCAGCAGGCTTAGAAATAACCACCGCGTTGACAGCTTGGCGGCGTTCTGGTTTATTTTGCCTTCTGGGACCATACACAGCACTGGCTTCTTTCTTGAAGGGCTTCTTTTCAGTATTTGAGGAGGCACCCTTCTGTATCTTCCCTGATTTGATACTAGCTTCGATCCTTTCACCAGTCAGGATCAGGTCAGTAAACCCAGCAGAGGAATTACCAATGAGATGGTTGAAGAATGGACCAGATAGGGTCCCCAAGAACATGTCCACTAGTTCACGATCCGTCAACGGTGGCTGCACCCTGCCAGCCAGGTCTCTCCATTTCTGTGCGTACTCCTTAAAACCTTCACCCGTTCCCAGTGACATACCCTGGAGTTGGGTATGCGTGGGAGCGAGGTCGGAATTATATTGATACTGCTTGTAAAAAGCAGTAGCCAAATCCTCCCAGTTACGAATGTTGGTTCCATCCAGCTGATAGAACCATTCGAGATGAGTCCCTGAAAGACTCTCCTGGAAGAAGTGGATCCATAAGTTCTTGTCTGTTGTGTAAGGCTGGATCTTCCTTACATAAGAACGGAGGTGCATCTTAGGACAGGAAGCCCCGTCATACTTCACAAAGGTCGGCGCCTTGAACTTGTGTGGGATCACCACCCCAGAAGATAAACCCAAGTCTCTGAAATCCAACCCAGGCACACGTTGAATCTCCATAGCATTTAGTCGGTCCTCCAGCTGTTTGTACCGGTCCTCAGCAGGAGGGTACTATTCATCATTGAAGTCTGTCTCAGTGTCAGAGACCACAGGGCTAGGAACCTCTCTCCCTTGGTGACCGCCTTCCCCCACAGATGGAGTAGTCCTCTCAGCTTCATTCTGCAGTGTATTCCCGAGTCTGCGCCCAGTGTTGAACAACACAATCCTCTTCTTCTTCTTCTTCTTCTTCTTCAGGAGCAAAGCCTTCAACTCCTGTTGTCCTTGGGCCAAGTTCATGACCATCTCCTGAAATTGGGTGTTCTGGGCCTGGAGGGCCTTGATAGCTTGCTCGGTAGTGAGTTCAGGATTCATGATGACTGAGTGCTGAAATAAACAGCGAAGAAGATTAAGCAACCTGTAGAAAAAAGGTACCTGTGATGCATATGATGAATGAAATGCGTATGGATTATGTTTTCAAAGACAATCGGAAATCAACTTTGTAGACAAAAGGAACACACTTTATTAGATTCAAACTTTAAATTGTTCAACAATTTGCCCTTAGGCGTTACAAGAATGAAAATACTAAAAAGGAAATAAAGCTGTAAAAGAAACATCCAAAGCCCATCAGTTCTCCCATGGCCTCCTCTTCTCAGTACGGATATAGTCATTCAGGGTTCGCTCGTTCTCCAATTGCTTGGTCAGCTTCTGGATCTTCTGTTCCTGTTCGTTGAACTTTTCCCGATAATAATCCCGCTCTTCCTGTAGTTGCGCCCAAGACCTCTTTAGGGTATCAACATCAGTGGGTATCTGAGGAGGGAGAACAGTTGGAGGAACCCCGTCTCCATCAGGACTTTCAAGAATGATAGGCCTGACAGCTTCATACGACATACCTAACTTCTGAGCACGGATGCGAACCCACTTGTAATAGGGTTCCATTGGTAGAGAATTCTTCGGTCCCAACTCATGTGGGTCAGCTTTGTGAATTCCGTCCCAAGCTTTGATGAATCTACGGCGCAGTTCGTCACTATCTACCTGAAACTCAAAACTGATGTGAGGTACCAACATCTCATGAGGCCCTGCTCTTCTGGCTCTTCCAAATTGACGGAGATCTAAACATGGATTATAAGAGATTCCGCCCTGAGTACCAATCAATGGAACATTAGGATATTCTCCGCAATGATCAATAACAGCCACCTCATCTAAACCTCAGAGAGTCCAAATGATGTCATTATCAGTGAGAGACATTAACCTATGAGCCCAGCCTCTTCCTTCTTGGTTCTTCAGCACGAACTTGGGGAGGTGCGAAATAAACCACCTCATTAACAAAGGAGTACAACACAACAGAGTTCCTCGTCTTCGGGCAGTACGAGCATAGAGTTGTTGCAGGATATCACCCAAGAGGGTGGGTACAAGGTTCCGAGACATGAAGATCCTTATGGCATTGATATTGAAAAAGTTATCAGGATTGGGAAACAATACTAGACCATAGATTAAGAGATCCAGAATGTCCTCGTACGCCCTGAAGTCTAAGTCATTCCAGAAACTGTTAGCTTTACCAGTCAGAAACTTAGCCAAGAAGCCCTTAACTCCGCTTCTAGTCACCCAATTGTCTATTACCTCCTTGTTGGTCAAAGGAAAGGCTGCTGCAATCTCCTCAGGTCTAAGAGCCTTCTCCCAACCAGTGAAGGGAGTCCGATCCAAGATAGGGATGCCAAGCAAATCAGAGAATTCTTCCAGGGTAGGGACCAGCTGGAAGTCTTGAAAGGTGAAGCAACTATACAAGGGATCATAAAACTTGGCCAAGACACTCATCAGTTGTTGGTCCCACTTTGAAGTGACCAAACCGAGAAGAGAACCATGCCTCTGGATGAAGGAAGCAGTGCTTGGAATTCTGTCAACCAACTCTTTAAGCAAATCAGGTGGGTGAACAAAGTTGAGCCGGATAGTGTTCCTTCGCACAGGCATCATGATGTCCTACAAAACAGAGCAAAGGTGAAACCCTCTTGTGTTTGAAATAGGTCAGTCCTTATGCAGGATGCATGCAGTGGTATGATGGTATGATATTATGATAAAGCACACCACAAATATTCATAAAGGCAAACATGATAAGGCACACAAGTCACACAAGATAGCCCTTAGGGTTTAGGCCAGCATGAAGTTCAGGTACTACCCTCTTTCAGTTTGTTGGTTAAGACCTGTCCTATCAAAAGTAACCGGGTTCTAGAGGATCCCAATATCACTGACTACCCTCAATCGGTCATAACTCCAGCGTCGCAATCTTTTCTTGCGGCCAGAACCATCGCGAGAGTTTAGCCTCAATGGGTGTAGCATACTGCTACTGTTCTATGGCCAAGTTGGGTCAAATTAGGGTTCTAAGGTCGGTTGGTGCTTAATGACTCCTCAGAAGACCCATATTCTCCTCGTTGCAACACAAGGGATATCGGTACAGACCAAGGTGCCACACCAACGTAGCCACTGCTTCACCCGTGTCGGTCTACGCCGGACAGGTCCCTCACAGCTTATGCTACCTAAAGGGTATTCCCCATATCCGGGTTAGGATCTATGAAACTCCAATGCAAGCCCACAAATATAAAAGCAATCAAGACATACAATTGAAAACATAAGAGTGGTCTAATCCTAAGGTACACCTCACTTATCAATGTCCCCAGCAGAGTCGCCAGTTCTGTGATCGGTGGAAATAGAACTGACTTTTTTTAAGCTGGTTTCGCGAAATGTCGCGGTAAGCAAGAGTCGCCACCGTCTTTTATGTTCTCCAACATGGAAAGGACAAAAGCACAGCAAAATTCCTTATGAGAATGTTTCTCGGTTCGGGAGGTAGATTTATAGAAAGGGAAGGTGTTAGCACCCTTTCTATCCATGGTTATCCATGGGCTCTTAGGTACTTGCTCTTATGTTTTCAAAATTTGTTTGCTTTTCAAGTGTGTGTGGGTTTTGAAAAAGTTTCGTTTTGGAAAATTTCTAAGTAACTCTTGTATCTGTCCTCAAGAGTGTATGAAATATTTGTTTGAAAACTTTTTGAAAGTGTAAGTGTGAAAAGTATTTTGTTTGTTTTTGAGAGAGCAAGTACCCAGGAGAAATCTACCTACTCTAAGGAATTAGGCTGTGTAAGAGTCCTTTAAACAGTACTATCCCACTATTGAGAAGTAGGTAGCACCGTCGTTGGAGTTATTCGGGTCAATTCGATTATAAGGGACATGTGTGGTCACCAAAGCAATAGTAGGACACCTTAGCGGTAACCCTAATGTCCTAGATCCTTTTTATCCGAGGCAACCGTTTCGAGGCAACTGGATCTTTAGACAGGAGGGCGACCTCTAAAACACCCTATACTCAATTACCACGTTTCGAGGCAACGAGTGAAGCGTACCCTAGGAGTGGCATGTGCTTTGTGTGTTGTTTTTTAGTTAATGTTTTTGTACATGTTATTTGTGAGCTACAGATTAATTTTATTTACATACATTTCTTTCATGCATTTAACAGTTAGGGGTGCGGAAAGTAAATTGCGGAAATATAGATTCTACGCTATTACAAGGCGCGGGTCTATACATCGCCAAAAATACAAAGACCCGTTTTGATAAAGTAGTACGAGAAATTAAATAAAGCGATAAACCTAATTACTATTACATTCTTGAAGCAGTTACATAATAATCAAAATAAAGTAAATGCGCGCGCATAGAAATTAATCGGGAATGTTCTAAGGGTTTTGACCCTTTTAAGAAAAGAAATTGAATTTTTTGTCTTTTTTGAATTAAATGCAATTAATTAAATAAAGCCTAATCTAATTAATTAATTTATTAAAAGAAAAATATTTTTGTGTTTTTTATGTTTTTTAATGAAAATAAAATAAAGGAATTAAAATTCAAAGTTAATTAAAAACCTAATTCTAAACTTATTTTAATTATTAAGAAAAAAGTTAAAGTTGCCTAATTAATAATTAATTCAATTTATTAGTATTTAATTACAAAAATAAAATGAAATTAGTAATAATAATAATAATGTTAATTCTTTTTTGGATTTTTTATGAAAAATAGTAATTGGTTAATTGTTAATAAAAAGGAATAAGAAATAAAATTTAAAAAAAAGAAAATGACAAAATAATAAAAATGGAGAGCAAACCCAAAGAGGGTATGGGCCATAATGGGGGGTTTTTTGATTGAAATTTGAGGCCCATTTGAATCCAGCTCGTTTGACTTTCTGGAATCCAGTGCTTGTGTGTTGACTCCTGAGTATGGTGAGGACCACCTCCTGGCCTTCAGATCTATGAGAGAGGCCACCTGGCGCTTGGGTCTGTGAGGTGTATGGTGCTCCACGTTTGGGAATCTGCACAAGAATACATTAGAAAAAATGATAATGAATTATGGGGGGACCTGGGAATCGAACCCAGGTCCCAGTGATGCCTAGCCACGTCTCCAACCACTGAACCAAGCGCGTTTGTTTGTTAGTATAATGGCCACTAAATATATTATTCAAAACAAAGGCATAGTCTGGAAACACAAAAAAGGCGCGCCATGTTTGAATGGCCCATTCCCATCATTCCACGTAATCATCTTCTTCATTCCTGAAACAAAAACACAGGCAAATAACGGGGGTTTTAAACCCCCACAAACTGGAAAAGAGAAAAATAGCGATTAGCGATAGGCGCAAGATAAATTGAGCGCGAGGGTTGTAATGAGTTCGTCTAGATGTCACGAATTCAAGCATATGCGTGAGAAGGCCTAATTTTGCCTGTGCTGGAAGTCCCCAATTCGAGACCTTAAGAACCCTAAAAATCTCCAATGGTGATTCACGATTCTGTACATGATAATGAAATTAAACAATGCCAAAAGCTTTGTAAAGGGTCAAGCAATGTAAAACAACAATTACAACATGTTAAGGATGCGTAGAATGTGAGTTTCAATTCTAGAAAAATTTTGCAAACCGTGAGTTTATTCTGGGCAGTTTCTTGAGCTTTGGCGCTTAGTTCTGATTGCAAAAGGTTCCTGGAAGGGTTGGGAGTGTGTTTGGATCAAAGGAGAGGCTTGAATTATGCTGCAAAGTGGTTTTCAGTTTGCAAATTTTTCTCAAGTTTTTGGAATGTAGTTTGGCCATTTTTGAGAGTTCTAGGCCGTGAATTCTATTGGAGAGGCTTGCATATATGGTTATCAATGAGAATCAGTCACTATAATGCACCTTTAACCCTTGCAATGAAGTTTGAGATTTCCTCTTTAACAACATTAAAGCAATTGCCATGCTTGTTCAAAATTTGAATTCCATGCTCATAATAGGCCTTGCACGAATTTGGTATGTGGATTCTGATGTATCAAAGCCATTCAAGCCACAAGATATCCCTTAATTAATTTTTTTGATTTTTATTTGAATTTTAAAGATTTAAAATGAATTAAATCAAATAAAATTAAATAAAAATAGAAAAATTAATTTTTAATCTTGAAATAAATTATGGGACACGTGGGTGGTATGGAAAAGCTGAATCAAGTGGAAAAAGTGGGCCCTTTTTTGTCAAAAATTGAAGTTTCATGGATAGTTGACTTTGGCCATTTCACAAAAATTCCCCAACTTCTCCAATGCATATCTTGCTCAATTTTGATCATATGAACATGTTCTTGGACATTTTGGAAAGGTCTCGAAGTCCTCTAACCAATGCCTTTGGTCCCATGTCATTTGAATTTACCAATCTCAAGTTATGGTCTTTGACTTAAAATGCCTTTTTGTTGACTTATGAAAATGACCTATAATGTTGAAATTGATAACTTTTTGTGAGAGCATTTCTTGGATTTGGAATGTGAAGATGAGTTGTAGGAATTGTCCTCCCCTTCAAAATGAGAATTGGATGGGATTTTTCTAATGAACCATGAAAAAGTTATGCCTTGGTCAAGTTACAATTGACTTTTCAACTGTCCAAAAATAGAAACTTTTGACACCTTGATGATTTTTGAGCCATTCTTGTGAAATCATGGTCAAGATTTGACCAAATGATGATTGTGGCTTCAAAATAAGATGTTGACCAAAAATTTTGACTTTTGACTGCCAAATGACCATTTTGCCCCTACAATTGATTGTGAGGCAATTAGGGTTTTTGACTGTGCAACTTGACCTTGTGAGCCTTGAAACTTGACACGTAGGTGCTTGACAATGTATATGAGCATAGGGGACTTTATTGAGCCCTTGAAAACCTCAACTTCCTTGCAAGAACCAAAACCCTAATTTGACTGGCTTATGAGGGTGTTTGAACTGTGCAACCCTTGAGTAGGCTTGAGCAAATTGAGATGATGCTTGTCAAAACTTTGAAGAATATGGGAGGGCAAATTTTGGGGTACAACACACATGTTATGAGTTTTCAATTGAACCTCACCCAATCAACATATGACACATGACAAAGATATTAACAAAATAATGACAAAATAAACAAAATGGAAAGAATTGATGGAAAATATAAAGTATAATCTCTCTCTCTCTCTTGTACCTTATGCATTCTTTCTATTTTACAGTAAAATATTACCCTTTCTTCTTCTCCAACAAAACCAGGGGTGGTAGTAACGGAAAGGTCGAACAGTGTGGATCCTGTGGCGGTGCAATGTGGTCGTAACGCGAGAGAAGGCCAGTGGTAGCGCGATTGGGATAGGCGACTACCTCTATTTTCTTTAGCTTCCGGTGACGGTGGCCACGGTCTTTGTCGGAGGAGCGATCAAAAGTATGGTTTGCGGTTCCGCAATTGGGCTTGTGATGGATCTGAACAGAAAAGCTGTGCGAATTGGTTGCTGAGCTGAACTTGGCAAACGTGTCAACCGAGGGGCTTCACGCGGCGTGGCTGTGAGAGCTGCTAATGGTGGATGACCGGATCTAGAGGGAATGAGCGGCAGAAGCGTGGTGGATATGTGGCTGAAATCGGAACAGAGTAAGAGATTGTGCAGTTTTGCAGCTCCAACATAGTGACGGCATCTAATTGCCTTAATTTCCTTTGATTTTTCTTTACTTCAGATCCATGGTTTTCAATCTCTTTGTGTAGATTGTTCATTTTCTTCTGTTTCCTCTTGTTGAACCTGTATCATAGTCGAGAAATCTCCTTTTTTGTTCCGCCCTTTCTATCCTTGAGCATCTGTATTGCAAGGCTAACCTTTCTTCTTTGTTTCCTAGGTCACAGTAGCGGTGTCGGTTGAGGACAATGGTATACAGCGGCAAGGCGATGGCTAACGGTGGCGGCGGTAAGCAATGGTTAGCGATTAGGGTTTCCGATTCGGAAACTATAATTTCCTTCTCTTCTCTTCTTCAACAGTAAAGAGTATGTTCAATACTTTCTTCCTCGTCTCAGTAATCTTGTCTTCTGTCAAACGCTTGCCTTCTTCTTCTCTGTCCACCACCCTCCTGTTCTTGTTTTTGTAAAACCCTCCCGTGTTTCTGTCTCCCAAAAAAACCATTTATCTGTAAAGCCTCTGTCCTTTTATAGTTTTCTCTTTTTAGGGTTTTTAGTCCCATTTTTGCAACTTAAGATTTGGTTCAAGATTGTAATTTTAGATTTGATTATGTAATATGGGGCTTAATTGAGTACTGTAATACTTGGGATTATACCATATTTGATTCTGTCAAGAATTGATTATGTGTAAGATTCTTTTAGATTTTATATTATGTTTTTAGATTTGATTGCTGTAATATAAATCTGGGATTGGGTTGTAACCAAGAAAGATTGGATTTGTTCAATCTCTATAGTGCCTGTTACTTGAATATGGGCCCCTTAAACTGTAGTAAAATATCATAGGCCCATTAATCCATTATAGCAAACATATTTCTTTTGAGAAAAATGGGCCTAAACTGTTTTTAATAACAAATCCTTTTTTTTCCAAAATAATTTGCTATACAAACCATTTTTAAAAAATGATTTTTTCCCGGGTAGCAACATTACAACAAACTGTTTTTTCAGTAAAACCAGGCCCCAACTGGCCCAATTCTGGTTTATATTTTTTCCTTATACATTTTAATAAATATCAAGTAATATTTAATAAATTTCTTTTATGAAGCTATTATTATAAAAGATTAACAATAAAAAGGAAAACAACAAGTATATTTGTTTTAACCAAATCTTAACGGACTTGTAATTTGATTACACCCCCTATTCTCCGCTTAACACCACATACGTTTGAATAGGCTTAACTATACTAAAATTCAACCTCTCCTAATAACAACTTTTGAATGGGCTGACTTTAAATTAACTTAATTTGAGACAACTTAAACTAACTTAGTAAGTAATTATTAATTTTGAAACGACTTCCCGTTTTCGAATCTCATAGGCCATAGGCCAACATGCTTTACGAATAAGTTCATGGGTCTTTCTGATTCAAAAAAACCCCTGTTAAAATACACTCCCTAGTCTTGGATAAAGATGAGTCATCAGATATTGATGTACCATCTTTAATTAAGTATTTCCTTTATTTCAATCTCAAAAAATATAATCGTCGTGGTAGGACAAATTTGGGTTACGACAGCAACAAGGGAGGTTACCCTAGAGGTGCGAGTGTGTGAGGTGTGTTGTTTTCAGTTATGTTTATCTTTGCATTAGGGTTAGCTACCTTTTGTTTTTAATCTTTCCATACAAGCCTAGTTACTAACAGTAATATAGTAAGATAGTAAAGCAGTAAATGTGCAGAAAATAAATGCGGAAAATAAACCCTAAGCTATTACACGGCTTTGAGAGAGGTACATGATAGAAATGCGGAAAATAAATCCCTAATTACTATTATAAACCGAGATCGTCCAGATTGTAATTCGTTAGGCCTAAAGAGGAGAGGCCTAAGTTGTCAGTGTTGGATCATGTGCGTTCATCCATAGGGGGTGCAACGTGTGCCTGTGGATCGGGGATCGTTGGATCAGATCTATACAGATATAATAATGAAGCATGGAAGTGTGCATGGCTATTGCATGGGACACGTTACACTGGATCTGCAAGAATAAGAAAATATGTGAAAAAATGCAAGGGGCAAGGATCGAACCCGTGCCCTTGCACATGAACATTCTATCATGCGCTGCCTTGCCGCTGGGACATCATCTGTTTCACATTAGTTATACAACATTAAAACAATATGTAATAAATGCGCTAGAGTCAAACCACCACCTCTGGTGGTCAACTTCTTCTCCGGTGAGGGCATTTGCAAAACCTGCGAAATCAAGGCAAAGTGAGAAAGAAGAGCATCCTTGTCCACTAATTGAGGCCTCACGAATCTAATGGTGATGTTAGTTTAGATTGAAAAGGCCTATAACTAGGGTTTAAAAAATTCACGAGCTCGATGCCCTAACAATGTCAGACTTATGTTCCTGCATTAAAACTCGTAAGTGATGAGTCTAAACAAATCCACACATCATTATAAACAAGAATATATGCATGAAATCAATTAATAATGCATGCAATATAAGTTTGGATTCAAGGAAGTTCCCTCAACCAGTGATGCTTGGCTGCGGTAGTCTAAGATGCTACGACCTTCAAGGATGATTGGGAACGACTCTTGGAGGTCTCAAGGAGCTGATATAGTGCTTATAATCGATTGAAACTTGCTGGACATGAGGGTTTGATTGTGCTATAGTTTATGGAAATTTGAGTTTTTAGAGTTCTTCAAGGAGGCTTTCATGCATGATTTTCCTTGGTATGAATGCATGCAATATATATAGCTGATTTAGGTCAAAGTAACATGGGTTTGGACCTTGAAATAAGCCTTGTCTTTTTATTTTTGTTTTTATCTTGAATTTTAAATAAATAAAAATAAATAAAATAACAAGGAGGTTCATGAGTAAGATTTTATGTTCATATGAAGTGTAGAACTCGTTTGGACTTTGAAACAATAGCCCAATAGCCCAAAATTTCAAGTTTGCTCAATTTGAGTTTCATGCATTTACTCAAAATTCCCTAACTTGCACTAGTCATAACTCTCTCAATTGTTATCATTTGAATGTAATCTTGGACTTTTTGGAAATATCAAGGTGTCCTCTATAAACTTTATGTTGACCATTTTTGCATTTGAATATTTTATCATGATGTAAGTTGCCTTGACAAAAAGTGTCTTTTTGTTGACTTTTGAAATGACTTATAATGTATTGGCCCATATCTCTCAAATGAAGTGTTTTTGGACTTGAGCTTAGAGAGACAAAGTTGTAGAGAATTGAATTTCCTTCAAAATTATCTTTGGTCGAGGAAAATCTGATGAAGCATGTGAAAGTTATACTTGGTCAAAGTTCAGTTGACTTGTCCTTAGGAAACCCTAATTTGGCAACTTTTGACTTTTGATAATTTGGGAGTTTTCCTTGATGAACCATGATTAACCATGATCAACCTTGGTATTGACGAAAAATCTTGAAGTTTGACTGTATGTTGACCATAATTGACTTTTTATCCAATACAATTGATTTTCAGTCATCTGAGCCATTGACTGAGAAAACTTATGAAGCAAGGCATGAAACCTTGTATGAGAATTGTTGGAGATATATAAGGAACCATGGAAACCACTTGAGACCTTATAAACCCAAACTTCCTTGAGGACAATGAAACTCTAGTTGTAAGTCCTTTGCTTAGGAGGAGAATTTCTATGGTTAATTCTTAAGCAACCTAGAGCTTTTGAGAACCCTAGGAGAGTGTCTTGAATAAATGTGTGTGAAATTTTAGGGTACAACAGCTTCCCCTGTTCAATCTTCTTAAACCTGAGGAGTTAGAGTGGCATGTCCGCCATTCGTGATCTTAAGGTGGAAGAGGATTAAACACCTAAGTGCTCAGAAATTTGCACTCGCATGTGTAGGATATAATGTTGTTGGTTGATAATATTGCTTGAATGGGCTTAAAGATACCATTCAGAGAGGTGACAAAATTTCGTCGGAGATGGGATTATAGATACCATCCAAGGTAACTGTTGATAAGAGTATTAGAATGAATTTACGCTTGACTGCATATGAAGAATGCTTTCTAGAATGAACATCTGGGGAAGGTGCTTAAGTAGTTGCTTGTCAGATTTAGTTTATGAGGGAAATGCTTGTCAAAATTTAGTCTCTGAGGGTAGTGTTCATCAGATTTAGTCTCTGAAGTAAATTCTTGTCATGTAGATAATCGCCTCGTACTGTTTCGGGAATTGATCTACAATATGTGTTTGTTGGTAAACTCGTCCTGTTTCAGGAATTCATACCACTGGGCCATGTCGATAGTTTCCCCATCATGTTTCGGGAGCTAATCTTTACCTAGTTATATAGATAGTTTCCTCGTCCTGCTTCGGGAGCTAATTTATACCTAGTCATATAGATAGTTTCCCCATCCTGTTTTGGGAGTTAATCTATGACCTACTTTTGTTGGTGAACCCGTCTTGTTTCAGGAATTCATATCGCCCAGTCATGTCGATAGTTGACCCGTCCTGTTTCGGGAGTTAATCTTCGACTTGGTCATGTAGATTGTTGCCTCGTCTTGTTTCGGGAATTAATCTCTGACATGTTTGATAATTGTTGATGATATTTGTCTGTTTGTGAACTTTACCTGAAAAGATAAAGTTAGTCTTTATGCAATGTCATGATGTATGTAATGCATTATGTAATGATATTCTCAAAGTAAATGAGAGTGTTATATATGCATTTCATATGCATACTCTATGATACTGGTAAGTGATGTATGGATGCAAGATGTCGTCGAGTGTATCGGTAGCTTCGTATAACATCTTTGCTGGGAAAAATATATTCATGACTGCCGCTGGGGATAAAGGATATGAATCTTCAATCTTGTTTAGAATGTCTCCGCTGGGGATTTCTACTTTCTGTTTGAGGACACTCCACTAGGAATGTTTGAATTCTGTTTGGGGATATAAGAGTTCTGGAACCTCGGTCATTCATCGCTCTACTGGGAATTTTAGTTCTTATATACCCTGACTAGGGATAAAAGAGATGAATAACCTTCAGAGGTGTTGTATGGCCGAGTTTTAGATAAGGACGTCACTCTTCCGGGGAGGATAAAATTGATATTTGTCCCAGTTTCAAATTCCATAGTAACTCTTTATGGGTAGCAGCCTGGCTACACTTTGCTGGAGAGGAGAATTTTACCGGTGATTTGCAGTAGTCGGAGAAATGAATTTTGCTTGGGAAATTAAATTCTATTGGGGAAATAAACCCTACTGGGGAAATATACTCTATTGAGTAAATGAGCCCCACTGGAGAAGAGAACTCTGTAGGGGATTGTAAGGTGTTGGAGAAATAAACTCAGTTGGGGAATTAGATTCCTGTGAACTATGTTGAGGAAGTTCCCGGCATATGCTGGGGAAATGATCAAACTCCTTTATCCTCTAGGGGATCTACCGGGTAGTATGGTCATGTTAATAGCTAGAAGATGCCCCAATTCCTTCCTGGAGGCATATTAGACTTGCCGGGGGGGATGTGTCTTTGTCTGGGATGAGCTTATGAAGTTAACTCTGTGGGGATAATCCCATGGAGGTTGCTCTGTAGGGATTTGTGGATGACTTGAACATTATCCCAATTCCTAGAGTCTTTAGTAAATGTTGATTCCCGTTTTTATGCATATATTTGTTAACAGTAATCAAATTCATAAGCATATGTTCATTCAATTTAGTCATTGGATGTTTTTGCAAACAAAACAGAGAAAGTAAAACTAAATTTGAATGGTGAAATTGTATTTGTATTGATAATTTTGAAGAAGTGAAAAACACAAGAAGGGGGGTTGAATTGTAAAACTGAAAATCAATGCAATGAACACGATATTTTTATCCTGGTTCGTTTGATCTCAAACTACTCCAGTCCACCCGTCAAGGTGATTTCGCCTCTCTCCAACGAGGTCTTAATCCACTATATTCAACTGAATATTACAATCTGCTTTAACAACTGCTAAAGCCTTCTTGAAGCAAACCACAAACCGGTTTCTCAAGGAATTACTTTCTTACAAAGAATTGAAATCTAGGTGTGTGAATGTTTTCTACAAAACTGTTTATCACAACTGTGATACTACACAAATTAAGCTTATGGAAACTAGATTGCTAGAATAATTGAGTAAGGAATTTTGGAGATTTTAGCAAACTGAGAGTAAGGAAGATGATGATTAACTTTTTGGCGTGTAGAGTGTTGTAGAGCATTAGCCAATTCAATCTTCATTGACTTGTTTATATAGCACTGGAAATAGTGTACGTTGGAGAATAATTCTGTTTCAATGCCAATAACAAACTTTCCTTATTAAGCAGATCTTGTCTGGAATGATGTCGTTGGTAATAACTCATCTTGAATGCACAGTACCGTTGCCACTTAAGCGTGTTCTGGCTTTGGCTCATTCTGACGCTGCTTAAGTGCTGATGAACTGTTGTTGTCTTTATCAGAGTTCAGAGTGTTGAGCGCAGATCTGTTCATCAAGCTTCATCATAAGCGTGAGTTGTTCTTCTGATTCTGGTATCTGATATAGCATCTTCTGATGCTGATGTTGATATCTAATTTTCTGATGCTGATTATGATGTACTCTTGGTGATACCCATCAGAGTTTCTATAAAACAGAAAGTAATTTTTAGGTAGCAAATAGTTCTTACATGAATCACATAATTAATATATATTTTCATTTTGTTATCATCAAAACTTAAACTTAGGGTAGTAGATTCAAACTTTGTTCTAACAAATTTGCCTATAAATATACGGTTTTTGTACATAGAGACAAAAATCCTAGTAAGAGGAAATCGTCGTAAAATAAAGAGAGTACAAAGTAAAATAAAGAGAAAACAAATATGTGGAAACGATCTTATTGAGTTTCAACTCTTCTATGGCCTTTATGTCTTCAAGTATCTCATCCCTCGTTGTCGGAAGAAGTTGACTGAATTGATTTGTACCGTTTGAACTTGACGTTGGTAACAAAGCTTGTTGTAAGTAGATGATCCAACAGGACATAGTCGTATGCTTTTAATCTCCAACTTTTTCCTGGTCCACCCTTTCGGGTTTTGAGTCCACCGAGATACCCTTTTTTTACCCAAGCCGCCTTTTTAGGTTTTCGACTTGCCGGGTATACAATCTTTATATATATATATATATATATATATATATATATATATATATATATATATATATATATATATATATATATCCCTAATTTTTGCCTGAACCCTTTTGGTTCGCCGAGATGCCCTTATTTTTGCCTAGGCCAGTCGACCTAGCGGGTCGCTTTCATGCATAGTATCTTTTGACTATGTCCACATTCACAGGGTGCAGAAAATATTCACCGTCCATGGTGGTAAGTATCATAGCGCCACCAGAAAATATCCTCTTGATTACAAATGGTCCTTCGTAGGTGGAAGTCCATTTTCCCCTGGGATCACCTTGTGGTAGGATGATTCGCTTTATTACCAAGTCACCATCCTGATATACCCTGATGCTTGACCTTCTTGTTGAAAGCTTTGATCATACGCTTATGGTACATCTGAACAAGACAGACAACCGCAAGCCTCTTCTCGTTAATCAGATTTATCTGCTCCAGCCTTATCTGAATCCACTCGTCTTCGTCTAAATCCACGTCTTTCATAATCCTTAGAGAAGGAATCTGGACTTTGATAGGTAGGACAACTTCCATACCGTAGACTAGAGAGGATAAGGTTGCCCCATTCGATGTTCGTACCAAAGTGCAGTAGCCATGAAGAGCAAATGGTAACATCTCATGCTAGTCTTTATACATCATTGTCATCTTCTATATAATCTTGTTAATATTCTTATCGGCGGCTTCCACTGCGCCATTCATATTCGGTCGATACGGAGAAGAGTTATGGTGCTTGATCTTAAATTGCATGCAGAGTTCCGTGATCATAGTGTTGTTGATATTTGTACCATTAGCTATGATGATACTTTCGGGGATGCCATAGCGACATATAAGATTATGTTTAATGGACTGAGCCACAACATTCTTAGTAACAGAGGCAAATGAGGCTGCTTCAACCCACTTCGTGAAGTAATCAATGGACACAAGGATGGAGTGATGCCCATTAAAAGAAGTAGACTTAATCTATCCAATCATATCAATGCCCCACATTGCAAATGGCCAAGGAGAAGTCAAGATGTTCATCGGAACTGGAGGCATATGTACTTTGTCAGCATAAATCTGGCATTTGTGACAAGTTCTTGAATGATGATGGCAATCAGTTTCCATGGTCGACCAATAATAACCTGCTCTCAGAATCTTCATAGCCATCGTGTGACCACTAGAGTGAGTACCAAATATACCTTCGTGCATATCTTCCACAATTTTCTCCGCTTCCTTCTTGTCTACACAATGAAGCAGAGTCGAATGATGGCTCGACTTGTACAAAATTTTGTTGCCCAGGAAGAACTTAGAAGAGAACCTCCGTAGAAATTTCTTGTCATTTATAGATGCTCCCTTAGGGTACTCTTGAGCATCGAGGTATCTCTTCACTTCATGAAACCAAGGCTTCTCTTCTACTTCGTCAGCGTCAACTCCGTAACAGTGTGCCGGTTCATCCAGTCTCTTAATGGTAATTCAAGGAGCTTCATTGTCCAATCTGACTTTGAACATAGATGACATGGTATCTAATGTGTCTGCCAGCTGATTCTCTTCTCCTGGAATATGCTCAAAGGTAATTTCCTCAAAGTACGAAATTAGTGTCAATACATGCTCCTGATAAGAAATGAGATTTGGGTGTTTCGTATCCCATTCTCCCTTGATCTTTCTGACTACTAGGGCTGAGTCTCCGTATACGTCCAAGAACTTGATTCTTAGGTCGATAGCAGCTTTGATGCCCATGGTGCACGCTTCATATTTTGCCATGTTGTTGGTACAATCAAAGCATAATCTGGTGGTGAAGGGCGTATGGAAACCCTTGGGAGAGATAATTACAACCCTGATTCCATTTCCAAATGCGTTAGAAGCTCCGTCAAAAACCATAGTACACCAGGATCCTGGCTCTGGTCCTTAATATGGTCCAGGTTCTTCACAATCTGTAACTAACATAATATTCTCATCAGGGAACTCGAAATTCTTAGATTGGTAGTCGTCTATGACTTGATGCGTCAAATGATCTTCCAGTACACTTTCTTTAATTGCCTTTCGAGTTGTGTACTGAATGTCGAATTCTGTTAAGCCAATTGCCACCGGGCTATCCTTCCAGAGATAGCGGGTTTTGTACCCCAAAATTTTCCCTCCCATTTTACTCAACAAATGTCAATGGAGGTCCCCAAGTTTCCCAAAGAAGTCCAAGAGTTGACCAAACAAACTCTCTCCTAAGGCAGCATACCTCAAATTAGGGTTTCCACTTTCATCAAGATGTGTGAACAACAAAGGGCTCAAATGATTTCCAAGGTTTTAATATGTTCTCAAGACCCTGCATGTCAAGTTTCATGCCTTGCACAAGAAGTTTGCTCAGTCAACTGCTCAGATGCTTGAGAATCGACTGTACTAGGTCTAAAGTCAACTGTGGCCCACATACAGTCAAACTTCAAGATTTTTGGTCAACATCATCATTTTGAAGTGTTATCCATCATTTGATCAAGGGTTAATCATGATTCCTCAAGGAATGCTCCAAATTCATCAAAACCCAAAAGTTGGTAAATTAGGGTTTCTTAGGAAAAGTCAACCCAACTTTGACCAAGCATAACTTCCACATGCTATATCAGAAATTTTCCATCCAAAGCTCATTTTGAAGAGGATACAATTCCCTACAACCCATATTCATCTCACAATTTAAAAATATGCACTCATAAAAAGATATGAATTTTGACATTATAGGTCCTTTTGAAAAGTCAACAAAAACACCTTTTGGGTCAAAGCTTCATACATTAACATGGAAGAATCAATTGAGATAAGACAAAAAGGGTTGCTTAGGGGACATCCTAAGCTTTATAAAAGTAAAAGAACATCCTCTTAGGCTCAAAATTGAGAGAGTTATGCATTGTCAAAGTTGGCAATTTTTGGAAAATTGTCAAAAGTCAACATTGATCAAATTTGCATTTTTTCCAAAGGGGCCCATGTTTTCTTGCTTGAAACATGTTTCTAATAGGACCCACGACCCCTGAGCTCATTCACCTCTTATTTTATTATTTTTATCATTTATTTTGATTTTTTATTCATTTAAATCAAAATAAATCAATTTAAATGGTAAAATAATGAAAACAAATCAAATCTTGAGATTTTTATGCATATTTTGAGTCCATGTACAACTAGTATGCCAGCCAATTCGTGCAAGGTTCATTAGGGTTGAAAAAGATTGGATTGAAGCAAGTTTTGGAAAAAAATCATACATGAAGCAAATCAAATCCAATTTTCATAATTCTCAAAGATTTGATACAAATTTGTTGACCTAATTCAGTCTACTATAAGTGCATAATAATTCCAGATCAAAAACAAGAGGATTGGAGGCGTGAAACGGCAAGAAAGGAACTAAAAAATTTGGACAAAAGTGGGAGATCAAAATCCATCTTAGAGCCATCCTGAAGGAGTTTCAAGCCTAGCAACTGATTCCTGGACATCCCAGGAAGCTAACAATATCATTTGCAAGCCTCAAATCATCCAGAAATCGTCCCCAAGAGCACCACAGTTTGCACTAAGAACTCAAATTCGATTTCTATGATTTAAGCATTATAAATGTATTTTGCCCATATATTTGTGTTCATCATCATGTTTGTAATGTTTTTGGATTGTTTGATTTAAGTTACAGTGCAGGAATAAGCTTTTGCCATTGCTAGGGTTTCGTGCTCCAATTTGGGGTTTTGTGATTTAAGAAAAATTAGGCCTAATGATGGATACCATGGTGATCAGAGCTTCAAACCTAATTGATCCATGGTTTCCATTGGAATTTATATTATGTGTGTGAGATTTTTGAATGTAACAGGGTTATACCTACAAACAAATGTCCGTAGGTAAAAGTTACAAGCCTAAGGCGACGGAGAAAGGGAAGAAAATAATGCGTGTCAGCCAACCATTCGGCCATTTGAATTTCGCGCGTTTGGAAGCAGCTTCTTTTATTTTTCTTATATTATGTTTTGTATTCATTATCTTAACAAGTTAACAACGCACCACAGATGGTTGGGAGACACGCCTTTGATGCACACGTCCTGGGTTCGATCCCAGGCGTGTGCATTTTATTATTTTACTAATTATTTCAGGCAAATCCCATGATTCACACCTCACCTTCTGAGGATCATCACACGCCCTCTGATCTCATCCTCTGGATCCATCTCCAGCCAGATCCAGCACACCTCACCTTCTGAGGATCATCACGCGCCCTATGATCTCATCCTCTGGATCCATCTCCAGCCAGATCCAACAAACCTCACCTTCTGAGGATCATCACGGGCCCTCTGATCTCATCCTATGGATCCACCTCTAGCCAGATCCAACACACCTCACCTTCTGAGGATCATTACGCGCCCTCTGATCTCATCCTCTGGATCCATCTCCATCCAGATCCAATGCCAGCATACGCAGATCCACCATGAGTCCCCAGGAGATAGTCTCATTGGATCAGGCGCCAGACTCTGGGCCATCCTTTTCGGTTTCAGAAGTTCAGCATACACTCCCCAGATTTGCTAACAGCAGGCCCATTTGGTTATTTCTACTATTTTTCTTTAATTTCTTTTCTTTAATTATTTTGTTTTTTTAATCAATACAAAAGTTATTTTATTAAATTAACAAATCAAAAAATCACAAAAAGACTTATTTTCTTAATAAATATTATTTTTAATTAATTATTTTAATTAATTTAGGGCAACTTTAATTTCTTTCATAATTTAAAAATAATTAGACTTAGGATTTTATTTGTACATGATTTAATTAATCTTTCTCAAAAAATACACAAAAATGATTTTTCTCATAAAATAATTTTTTTAATTTAATTAGTGAATTAGGTTAATTAACTTCTTTCATAATTAAAAACAATTAGAAATTAGGTTTAATTAATTTATGATTTGATTGTTTTCTCAAATAAAAATCCACAAAAGTTTCTTCCTCTCAATTAGGGTTTTAAGTTATTAATTACCGTCCTCGTATTTAATTTGCCGCACGCTTGTTAATTATTTTTTCCATTATTTTGTAACTGTTCAAGGCTTGTAATAGTTAAATTAGAGTTTTATTTCTTGCTTTAAATCCCCGATTTTTGGTTATGTAATTAATCCCCCTCTCCAAAGCCTTGTAATAGCTAGGTTTTACCTCCTCGCACTTTTAATTTTCGCAATCTTTAACTGTTAGATGTATGGCTAATAGGATTGTATGGCAAGAGTGCATGAAAATTAAAACAGTTAGAAAACCCTAATGTGAAAAGATTAAAATAACTGAGACAAATCATATGAACATATTCACTCCTAGGATTTACCTCACTTCGGTTGCCTTCGGTTGCCTTCGGTAAACAATCATTAAGCATAGAAGATTTTAGTGGTTGCCCTCCAGTCTAAAGAGATCAAATTGTCCCATTCGAATGCTGCCTCGGAAATGTTGCCTCGGAAATGTTGCCTTGGAAATGATCTTAAGACTCTAGGGTTACTACTAAAGTTTTCTAACTATTGCTTTAGTGATTATATTTGTCCCTTTCGAATGTCCCTTACAACTCCAACGACGGTGCTACCTACTCCTTAATAGTGGGATAGCGCTGTCTAAGGGAAATAGAACAGAAACGATCTTCTTTCGAGTAGGTAGATGCTAGTAGGTACTTGCTCAATGAAAACTTTTCACACAAACACCTTTCAAAACAAATTTTCAAAATAAACTTCGTCACACTCTTGAGGACTGATACAAGGGTTATCACGAAGTAAAAACATTTTCAAGACAAACACATACAATAAATTTGAAAAATGAGCAAGTACCTAAGAGCCCATGGAAAACCATGGATAGAAAGGGTGCTAACACCTTCCCTTTGTATAATCTGTCCCCCGTACTCAGAATATCTTGAAAAAAAATGTTTTTTCTGTTCTTTTTCCTTTTCCATGATTGGATAAAATAAAATTCGGTGGCGACTCTTGCTTACCGCGACATTTTGTGAACAAAAATGCAAAACATAAACCAATATTAAACAGTCAGTTCTGCCACCGTATCACAGAACTGGCGACTCTGCTGAGGATTAATAAAGTGGGGTATACCTTAGGATCTAGGTCATTAGAATTTCTTCTCTTGATTGTCTTGATTGCTTTACTTTTGAGGGTTTTGTTTGGGGTTACTATAGATCCTACACCCGGATCTGGGGGCACTCATTAGGTAAACAGCAATAGATCGTGGACATTGTATAGCTTAGACCGATATGGTTTAAACGATGGATGTGTTAGTGTGGCACTTGGGTTGGTACCGATATCCTTCATGGGGAAACAAGGAGAATACGAGGCCGCCGTGTGGTGTCGTGAAGCACTAACGAACCTTAGAACCTTAGTTGAACAACTTGGCCATTAGAAAGTAGTGAGATAGCCGGCCTCGGTGTAGAGCTGAGAACTGGTTGATACTCGATGCTACACTCATTGAGATCAGACTTTCGGGATATTTTGGCTACAAGAAAAGATTGAGAGCTGAAACAATGCCGGATAAAGGATGGTCAGTGATATTGAGAATCTTTAGAACCCGGTTACTTTTTAGGACAAGTTTGAACCAACTAAACTTCAAGAGGGTACTACCTTTGACCTCATGCAAGCCTTAAACCTAAGGACTTTGGGTGATTTGACTGTGCTTGCTATACATGTGTTTTCTATACCTGTGGTTTATCATGACAGCATGCATCATAACATGGCATCCATGCTTATTGCACCAACCATTTCAAAGACCAAGGGAATTTATCTTTTTTCTGTTTTGCAGATTATGGCTTCCGTTCGTAGATATACCATCCGAATCAGCTTTGTGAAGAGACCTTCCCAACTCAAAGAGCTAACATCAAGGGTTTCTAAAACTTCTATGTTCTCTAAGAGACATGGTCAACTTCTCAACCTGGTTACTTCAAACTTTGATGAAAATATGATGAGTGTACTCTTTCAGTTCTTCGATCCCAAGCACCACTGCTTCATCTTTCCAGACTATCAGTTGGTGCCTACCTTGGAAGAATTCTCTCAGCTATTGGATATACCTATTCTTGAACAGGTACCCTTCACAGGTTTAGAAGAAGTTCCTAAGCCAGAAGTCATTGCCTCAGCTTTACATCTCAAACAGGACGACGTGGTATCCAATTGGGAAACTAGAAGCGGAGTCAAGGGTTTTCTAGCTAAGTTTCTGATAGACAAAGCCCAACTGTTCTGGGATAATATGGATTTTCAGGCTTTTGAGGAGGTCTTGGATCTTCTTATCTATGGTTCAGTTCTCTCCCTTAATCCTGAGTCATTCGTAGATGTGAATGATATCAAGATCTTTCTCTCTCGCAATCCTGTGCCTACCTTTCTCGGAGATATTTTGCACACTCTTCATACTCGTACCATGAGGAGAAGAGGGATTCTCGTGTGCTGCATGCCATTGTTGTCGAGGTGGTTTACTTCTCACCTCCCTAAGTCCATATTGAAGAATGAAGAAGGTTTGGTTTGGTCACAAAGGATAATATCACTCGCTCATACAGATATTCTTTGGTGTTCTCGATCTATGGAAAACATTTCTATCATTGACCGCTGCGGGGAGTACCCTAATGTCCCATTACTTGGTATCAGAGGGGGTATAACCTACAATCCTTGTTTAGCTCTGCGATAATTTGGTTACACTCCAAGGGATGGTCCCCATGAGTTACTTATCAAGGGAATTGTATTCAGCTATGAGGATGATATTCAAGAGTATCACCGAAGGTTCATACGAGCTTGGGGCATGGAAAACAGATCGAGCGTCAGGGCTTTTGGGCCAAATACTTCCATTCCAATGGAACCTTATCTACAATGGGTACAAGCTCGTGCTCAACAGCTTATGATGCCCTACGTGGCTGTTTTGCCAGTGATTATGGAACCCACTACTGAAGAAGGCATTCCCTACACGGTTCTTTATCCTTACATGCCCACTAATCTTGGGGAATTACAGAGGTCTTAGATTCAGTTGATGAAAGAGCGGGATACTTACATGGATCAGTTCCATGCTCAGGAGAGGAAAGTCTTAGAGCTCACAAAGCAGTTGCATGAGGAAAAAGGACTGAATGATTATCTCGGCGCAAAGAGGAAGCATCCATGGGACTTTTGATTTTTCTTTCTAGTTTTAGATTTGTTTTTAATTGTAATGCCTTAAAGGAATTTGAACTTCAATTTCAGCTAATAAAGTTTTCGTTTATTTTTGGTTCGCAAATTTAAATTTTCCAAGGTCTTTGAAATCATTGCATGAGCATACCATTATCATACACATCATTACAGGTACCATTACAAGTTTCTCATCTCCTTTTCTGTTTATTCCATGCAGAAATGTCTTCCGAACAAAGCATTAAGGACCTGCAGGCACAGAATGCCCAGTTCCAACAAATGTTTATCAGTCTGGAAAAGGGGCAGGAGGATCTGAAAGCCCTCATTCTGAAAGAGAGGAAGAAAAAGAAGAAGGCTGCTGGTATTCTGAACATGGGCCGAAGGTTTGGAGAGCGGTTGAAGCGACAAGTCGATCTGACCTCTTCATCTAAGGAAGGGGAGAACCAAGAAGAAGAGAAGGACCCTAGTCTTGCAGTCTCTGCCAATGATACTAATTATAACAATGAGAAATATCCTCCTGCTGAGGATAGATACAAACAGTTGGAAGACCGTCTGAGTGCCATGGAAGTTCAGAGGATACCTGGACTGGATTTCGAAGAATTGGGATTGGTTTCGGGAGTGGTCATCTCGCAGAAGTTCAAAGCTCCAATTTTTGCCAAGTATGATGGGATGTCCTACCCAAAGCTCCATCTCCGCTCTTATGTCAGGAAGATTCAGCCCTACACAGCTGATAGAAATCTGTGGGTTCATTTCTTTCAAGATAGTCAGTCAGGGACTCAGCTTGAATGGTTCCACCAGCTGGAGGGAGCCAATGTCCGAAACTGGGAAGATCTGGCTGCTGCTTTCTACAAGCAGTATCAATATAATGCTGACCTTGCTCCCACTCGTACTCAACTCCAGAAATGGAGAGACTTGGCTGGGAGAGTTCAACCCCCATTGTCTGATAAGGAGCTGGTTGATATGTTTCTGGGGACGCTATCTGGTCCATTTTTCAACAATCTGATCGGCAGCTCATTAGCTGGTTTCATTGAGCTGGTCCTAACTTGGGAAATAGTAGAAGCTAGGATTCGAAGCGGAAAAATACAGAAGGATGCTTCGTCAAGTTCAGTAAAGAAGACTTTTGCTGGTAAGAAGGAAGCCAGTGCAGTCTATAGCCCGATGGGCCAGAACATGGCTGAACAACGTCAGACAATAAGTGCCATGATGATACCTAGACCTGCAGCTGCTCCACAATGCAATAATCAACAAAGGGTGGAAAGACCACAACGACAGTTTACCCGCATCAACATGACATTGGCTGAAGTTCTACCTCACCTGCTGAGATCCAACTTGGCAACCTTGAGAGAGGCTCCCAAGAATCCAAATACTACATCTCCCTGATATAATCCGAATGGCCGGTGTACCTATCATTCTGAGAGTCCTGGCCACGATACAAATGACTGCTGGGCTATGAGAAACAAAATATAGGACTTGATTGAAGCTAAGGAGATAGATTTTGATGCTCTGGAGAAGCCAAATGTCATAACTGCTCTCATGCCTAAACACGGCCGTGGGGTTAATGCTATTGATACTGATTTGTTTGTTACCTCTGTTGATGAAGTTTCTACTCCTCTCATAACTGTCAAAAAGAATTTGTTGTTGGCCGGTTTATTTTCGGGTTATGGTGAAGGTTGCCACATGTGATTGTTTCTACCTTCTGGTTACCGTTTGTTGAAATGAGGTGTTCAACGCCTGATAGGTAGCAAAGAAATTTTGTTTGAGAAAACTATGGTTCCTATTTTTCCAGTTGAAGACGTTGCCATTATAACCATTTCCGCCAATCCTTCCAAGGTTTCCTCGAGAAGACCTGTTAGGATTATACCTGCTCCAAGAATTGCTCCACTGATAATCATTGTTCCTGGTCATGTCTCGTATGTCTCCAATAAAGCTGTCCCCTGGCATTATGGTACCGATGTGTACTATCATGGCATCAAACAAGACCTGAAAGATGAAGAAGCTGATCCTAATATCGATAACATTGTCGGAACTAGCAAAATCACCCGAAGTGGAAGGGTCTTCTCTCCCGAAATTTCCCCTAAGACTGTCAACAAGCCTATTATTATTCCATCTGGTGTCCCCTCTAGTACATCCGCTAATGTTCCAGTTCTTACTCCGTTTGTTACCCCTGTCGACAAATTGTCTGATTCCCGCGGCAAAGAAGTTATAGGTGAGCCTTTCCGGACGGAGGTGCCTAGAAAGATTGTTGTGGAAGCCTCTAAGCAAGAAATGGAGGAGATACTGAAAATCATTAAGAAGAGCGACTACAACATGGTCGAGTAGCTGGGGCAGACCCCATCGAAGATATCCATGTTGTCTCTACTGTTGTGTTCTGAAGCCCATGCGAAGGCTTTGATTCCATTTCTCAAGACTGCGTATGTGCCGCAAGAGACTTCAGCTGATGAGTTCAAAGATTGTGTGGCCAGCCTGACTGCTGATAATGGGCTGGGTTTTTCAGATGCAGATTTGACACCAAAGGGAAGGAAGCATAATGATTATATGCATGTCTCGATTGAATGCAGGGGCACCACTATGGCTCATGTGCTGGTAGATACTGGGTCTTCATTGAATGTTCTTCCAAAGAAGGCGTTGGACCGTTTGGATTGCGAGGGTCTAACTCTAAAGCCTAGTAACATTGTGGTAAGGGCTTTTGACAGATTGAAGAGAACGGTGCACGAGGAGGTGGACATCTCTGTCAAAGTGGGCTCTCAGACTTTTGGGTCCACTTTCTATGTGATGGATATCAGGCCGTCGTATTCTTGTTTGTTGGGTCGTCCTTGGATCCACGAGGCTGGGGCAGTAACCTCCACACTCCATCAAATGCCGAAGTATCCGGTGAAAGGAAAAATCGTCACAGTGCGAGGTGAAGAAGAATATATGGTGAGTCACCTCAACTTCTTCCGCTACGTAGAGATGGACGGGGAATTCATCGAAACTCCTTGTCAGAATTTTGAAGAGGTCCCTCAAACCTTGGCATCAACTGAAACTACCAACAACAAACCTCCTTTGAAGATGGCTTCTCTCAAGGACGCTAGGGTCGCAGTTGAAGAAGGTGGGTGTGCCAATTGGGGTCAGCTCCCTGATTTCACTCGTAAAACTGAAAAATTTGGTTTGGGCTTTACTACAGGGGCTCAAAGGGATGTTAGACGCGCTCGGGCTGGAGGACCTCCCCTACACATCAGCAATCGTGGGGTTAACGCCATTGAAGACAGTGAAGAGGAATCAGACATTGACAACTGGATCTAACCGACTACCAATGGTGGATCGAGTAACTGGACGGCTAGGGACTTCATACCTGTTTCTTTTATTCCGCAGTAATTTACTTATTTGTTTTAAGATTTGTAATAAACAATTTAAAACTTTACGGCCCGATGCCTTGCCTGAGGCACCTTGGCTTTGCTTGTGAGGGCAATTGTTTGACATTTCATAATCATTAATAAAACATTGGACGTTTCTTGCATACAAATTTTGCGCTCTCTGTTTTTCCTTTCGATTTTTCACTTTACCAAAACAGCTATTCTCTTACACACACTCATGTATCATAATGAAGATCCATATCTACTATGGATCCCATTGATAACAGCTTTGCTATTGTCAGTTATGACTTCGAAAATCCGATCAACCAAGCCGAGGACGAAGGTGAGGATGATTGTGAGGTGCCTAGAGAACTTGCTAGACTATTACAACAGGAAGAGAGGGCCATACAGCCTCATGAAGAGCCGGTTGAGACAATGAACTTGGGTACTGAGGAAGATAGAAAAGAGGTTAAAATAGGTACAAATCTAGAGCTTAGAGTCAAACAGAGGTTGATACAGATGTTGCACGATCATGTTGAGATCTTCGCCTGGTCCTATGAAGACATGCCTGGTTTAGACACTGATATTGTGGTACATCGCCTGCCGACTAACGAAGACTGTCCTCCAGTTAAACAGAAGGTTCATCGTATGCATCCTGAAATGTCAGAGAAAATCAAGGCAGAGGTCATGAAACAGTTCGATGCAGGATTCTTAGCTGTCACTTCGTATCCACAGTGGGTTGCTAACGTTGTTCTCGTACCTAAGAAGGACGGTAAGGTACGGATGTGTGTGGATTACTGATATCTGAACAGGGCAAGCCCCAAAGATGACTTCCCACTCCCTCACATCGATGTTCTGGTCGACAACACCGTGCAACATAAAATATTCTCCTTCATGGATGGTTTCTCAGGCTACAACCAGATCAAGATGGCTCCTGAAGACATGGAGAAGACAACTTTCGTCACACAATAGGGCAGCTTCTTCTATAAGGTGATGCCTTTTGGGTTGAAGAATGTTGGGGCAACATATCAGCGCGCTATGGTCGCTTTGTTCCACGACATGATCCACCATGAGATCGAAGTTTATATTGATGATATGATAGCCAAGTCTCAGACTGAGGAAGAGCATATTGATCATCTCAAGAAATTGTTTGACAGATTGAAGACATATAAGTTGAGGTTGAATCCGAACAAGTGTATCTTCGGGGTAAGGTCTGGTAAGCTTCTGGGTTTTGTCGTCAGTGACAAGGGTATTCAGGTAGACCCTGCGAAGGAAAAAGCCATACAAGATATGCCTATTCCCCGCACAGAGAAGGAAGTTAGAGGTTTCCTGGGACGTCTGAATTATATCGCCAGGTTCATTTCACATTTGACTGCTACTTGTGAGCCAATCTTCAAGCTTCTGAAGAATGATCAAGTGGAAAAGTAGAATGATGAATGCCAGACCGCTTTTGAGAGAATCAAGGAATACCTTCAAGAACCACCAATTCTGATGCCTCCAGTGGAAGGAAGACCTTTGATATTGTACTTGACGATGCTAGACAATTCAATGGGGTGTGTGTTGGGGCAGCATCACGAGTCTGGCTGAAAAGAGCACGCCATTTACTACCTTAGCAAAAAGTTTACCAACTATGAGACCTGATACTCATTGATCGAGAAAACTTGTTGCGCTTTGGCATGGGCTGCTCGCCGGCTGAGATAGTATATGCTGACGCACACTACTTTGTTGATATCAAAGATGGATTCGATCAAGTACATTTTTGAGAAGACCACTCTCTATGGAAGGATAGCAAGGTGGAAAATGATCTTAACTGAATACGACATACAATATACAACCCAAAAAGAAATAAAGGGGAGTGTATTGGCTGGTCATTTGGCTCATCAGGCCGTGGATGATTACCAGTCCATAAATTTTGAATTCCCGGATGAGAATATCATGTTGGTGACTGACTATGAAGAGCCTGGACCGGATGAAGGACCTGAAGAGGGATCTCGATGGTCTATGTATTTTGATGGAGCCTCAAACGCACTAGGTAACGACATTGGCGCTATAATTATATCTCCCGAGGGCTGTCATACTCCGTTCACCGCCCGATTATGTTTCAACTGCACCAACAACATGGCGGAGTATGAAGCATGTATCATGGGACTTCGAGCTGCTATTGACCTGAGGATTAAGTTTTTAAGTGTATTCGGGGATTCTGCTCTGGTGATTAGTCAGATCAAAGGTGAGTGGGATACGAAGCACCCGAATCTCATTCCTTATAGAGAGTATGTACTAACATTGCTCCCGCACTTTTAGGAGGTAACCTTCGGACATTTCCCACGAGAGGAGAAACAGTTGGCGAACGCGCTGGCTACCATGTCTTCTATGTTCAAGGTTAGGTGGGACAATGAAGCTGCCCAGATTACCATTGAGAGGTTGGATTAACCAGCACACTGCTGTGAGATCGATACCGAAGAAGTGGCAGACAAACCTTGGTTTCACGAAGTCAAAAGGTATTTAGAGGCTCAGGAATATCCCGAAGGGGAATCTGTCAATGATAAGAAGTTCCTGAGGAGGTTCGCTGCAAAGTTCTTCCTCAGTAATGGGATGCTCTATAAATGCAACCATGACTCCATACTACTATGGTGTGTAGACAAGAGCGAGGCCGAGAGGATCATGACAGATCTACATGAGGGCACTTTCGGAACCCATTCTCGTGGACACACCATGGCTAAGAAGATCCTACGGGTAGGATACTACTGGTCCACTATGGAAGCCGATTGTTATCAATACTCTCGAACCTATCATAAATGCCAACTCTATGCTGATAAGGTGCATGTACCTCCAGTTCCCCTGAATTTTTTGACGGCCCCTTGGCCTTTCGCGATGTGGGGTATTGATAAGATCGGTGAGATCAGACCTACTGCGTCTAACGGGCATCGCTTCATTCTGGTAGCAATTGATTACTTCACAAAGTGGGTTAAGGCATCTTCCTTTGCTACAGTAACCAAGAACGTCGTGGCGCGGTTTATCCGACACAATATGATCTGTCGATATGGTGTACTAGAGAGGATTATTACTGACAATAGTACGAATCTCAACAACACAATGATCACCGAGCTCTGCAAATAGTTCAAGATACAACATCATAACTCATCTCCCTACCGGCCAAAGATGAATGGTGTTATTGAAGCAGATAACAAAAACATCAAGAAGATTGTATAAAAGATGACGGTGACATATAAAGACTGGCATGGGATGTTACCATTCGCTCTGCATGGGTACCGTACCTCAACACAGACGTCGACAGGGGCAACACCCTACTCTCTGGTATGTGGCATGGCATTCCTACCCATAAAAGTACATATACCTTCTCTCAGGATTATGAAGGATGCGGGTTTGAACAAAGACGACTGGATCCAAACCCGACTTGATCAGTTAAATCTAATCGATGAAAAAAGACTTACTGCTATCTGCCATGGTCAGACGTATCAAAAGTGAATGATCAAGGCTTTTAACAAGAAAGTCAGACGCCAAGAATATTAAGTCGGGGATCTGGTGATCAAACGCATCATACTGCCGCAAGGTGATCCCAGGGGCAAATGGACTCCCACGTACTAAGGGCCATTTGTGGTCAAGAAAATTTTCTCGGGAGGAGCTATGTTTCTAACCACCATGGATGGTAACGACCTTCCTCACCTTGTCAATAAAGACATAGTGAAAAGATATTACGCATAATCAAAGACCCGCTAGGTCGAATGGCCTAAGAAAAAATAAGTGCTTCCCGACGAACCAAAAGGGTTCGAGCAAAATTTAGGGATGAAATTAAATAAAAAAATATGTACACCCGGCAAGTCGAAAACCCGAAAGGGCAGCTTGGGCAAAAAAGGGTATCCCGGTGGACTGAAAACCCGAAAGGGCAGTCCAGGAAAAAGTTAGGGATTGAAGCGTATCACTATGTCTCATTGGATCATCTTGCGACCAGACTTCGGTATCGACTATCATGCTCGGACGACGCCAATTAATCTGATCAACCTTCGGCCAAGTAGCAAAGTGATGAGATACTTGAAGATATAAAGGCAATAGCAGAGTTGGAACCCAATGGGGTTGTTTCACATAGCTGTTTTTCTCCCTTTTACACAAATTGTATAGTTTCTGACTTTTGGCGGCGTTCTCTTACTAGGACGTCAACCTCCTTGTACAAAACGCCTATTACAGGCCAATTTCAAAATCAATACAAGTCATTTTTACAAAACTTCAATTTTCTGTTTTGTTTTGCAAGAACGTCCAATGATTTATTTATGATATATGCATTTGAAAATGATTACTGCTCATAAATATTTACATAAGAAACAAAAAACAATTACTCGTAATTCCAGAAACAGGGAAAAAACAAGAAGTACCGAACCCGACGGTTCCTCTGCCCGCAGGTATCGGGATAGAGCCAACTTGGAAACATAATTATTGGTATACACACTCCCCACAGAGTAAAAATACCCAAAAGACATTGAGGTCAGCTTTCCCAAAACAGGATATAACTATCCACAACTGAGGTTCGTAATCGCAGGCGAGTCGACAAATTTCATTCCCCAAGCGGAATCTATTTCTACAGATATAGAAACTCAATCTCCAACAGAGCTCATCAGCTCCAACAGCGGAATTTCATCCCCAGCTGAGTTTATCTCTCCAGATCAGCAGGTCGACCAACAAAGTATTTGTTCCCTCAAAGTCTGGTCCTCGTAGAGTTACTTCTCTAACACCTCTTCCCGACAGAATATTTGTGAATCTCCAGCAACAGTCAGGGATTTATTTTCCCAGGCGCAAGCATACCCCGACAAAATTTCATGAACATACATAATGACATACTGTTGTACCCCAAAATTTTCCCTCTCATTTTATTAACATTTCTCATCACAAGGCTCTTGGAACTCAAGATCAAGCTAGGGTTTGCTCTGCTCAAGACATCTCCTTGCATTGTTGACCTGAAATTAGGGTTTGAGTTTGCACAAGGATTTTTTGACCTACAATGCTCAAGGTGACTTTCATACTTCATGTTGGACTCATAAGTTTTCCCATACCAAGTTTCAAGCCTTGAATCAAATCTTTGCCCAGTCAATTGTACAATTGACCTAGAAACCAGCTGTATTAGGGAAAAAGTCAACTGTGGCCAATTTACAGTCAAACCTCAAGAATTTTTACCCACATCAACATTATGAACTCATATGAACCATTTGATCAAGTCTGGATCACAACTCCACAAGAAATTTGATCAGATCACCAAAAGGGCAAAATGGTCATTTTTAGGGTTTTGACTATACAAAGGTAATTTTTGACTGTTTAACCTAGCCAATGGCAAATTAAGCTCAACCATGGACTCAAGGACTCAATGACATTATCTTGACATATTCAACAAGTTCAAAAGATCTCAAATGCATTGATTTTGACATATGAATTTTTCAGTCAACTGATCAAATTTTGACTGTACAATGAAAAGTCAAACTTTGACTTTTTGGTCAAAATCAAGTGCCAAGGGTCATTTTTCATCAAGATGTGTCAAAATATGAAACTTTTTCATCAAGAAACCCAAAATTGCAAATTAGGGTTTGAAATTGAAAAAATTTCATAACTTAGAAATTTTCTAAGTTATGAATTTTTTTTAATTTTTCCTAACTTTGTCCCATATTTTCACTAAGATGTAAATGTATTCAAACAAAACTTACAACATGAAAGTTGTAGTCCTCCACAAAGTCTACAACTTTGATTCACAAAGTTTTCTCAAAAGAAGCTTGGATCTCAAGTTATGATTTTTGGAACAAGGGTCCCTAAAAATTTTAACTTAGAGAAATTTTGCCCTAATTTAGGCAGGATTTTGACCCATCTTCTTAGCCATTTTTCACATAGTTACGCTTGGAGTCTCAAGTTGAATTTCAAAGATGGATTATATTACTTTTTGCAAGCTTTCAAAATTGTTAAAGAACTCCTCAAACACATTTGTGGTTAGGGAGAATCGAATGCTTGAAGTTGGCAAAAACTCACTTTGTAACCATTGCCAATACATGTTCATACAAGTTGCAAAATCTGACCAAACTAGCTTTGTACTTGATTACAGGTCTCTAAACCAATTTACACTCAAAAATTGAATGTAAATACATTGGACATTGGTGTTATTCTGATCATTAGAGCTTGGCACAATGAATAATTCCATTTTGGGCATAAAGGTAGCACTTCCATTTACAAAAAGCATGTTTTATGTCAAGTTTCATTTCTTGAGCCATACACTAAGCCCTTTGATGCAAACAAGGCTCCCTAATGTCAGGAAAAGTTCAACAACTTTGTGCAGCTAGGTTACAAGCCAGTACAACCATTGCACTGTCAACTCTCACTTTTTGCTTCAAAACCAAGTCATTGTGCCAAAAGTCCATAACTTACACATCTGATATATTCAACTGAAGCCAACATTTCAAACAAGTTTTACACAACCCTTGGATCCATAAACACGATCCATTCATCCCTCAAACACCCTTGTACACAAAAACCACATTTTCTTGCAAAACAGGGCAGGCCTTGCAGAACCACTTCCATTTTCACATCCACTCGTGCGTTTTGCTTGCAACTGTGTTGTTCCAATACCTTCCATTTAACTCACTCAAGCTATCCCAAACCTCCATTTCCAACTGTAACTCCATTTACAGTGTTCACCATTTTTGTTTTGAAGCTTTGCAGGTTGAGTTCTGTAGAGAGATTCAGGCCATTTCAAAACAAACTAAGCATTGGGAAAGGTCTAGGGAACATCAAGCAAGCTCAAAAGAACCTCAGGCCTCACTGAAAGTGGCTGCATTGTCCAACTCGAATCCAACTGAAACAGGTTTTTCATCAACTTCTATCTCTCTATTTAGGAACATTTAGCCTTAGGTTTGTGAATGAAAGATGTAGTACTCATTTCCCTGAAACCATACATATGCTCAATTTTCATTTATATTAAGTGTGCTAGGAGAATTTCATCCATGAACATGCTGAAAAAGTTAGGTTAGATTTTAGGGCCAGAGAAATTCTCTCTGGTCTTTGAGAGTTAGATTCAATGCTTTATATGGTTAGATTCATATTTAAATTCTCTACAAGTTTGATGTTGTGAGTTTTGGCAAAAGATCACGTTTCCAGGATGTTACAGTTTGAACCAGGCGCGCGCGCATTTGACAATGGCTGGAGGAAGAAGATGAAGGCTTGGGCTGGGCCTGGTCTTCTTGCTGCCTACACCCCCCATTTTGCTAAATGCACCCCCCCTGGCCCATTTTCTTGTATTTTGACATTTTTTCATTTTTATTTTCTTTTCTGACTTTGATATTTTGTTTCCAAACATAAAAAATGCTTAAAAAATATTTTCATAATTTTTTACATTTATTTGGTATTTATTTTAATTATTTTCTAACATTAAAACATTTTTATATACTTTTCTATTGTTTGTTTAGATTTAAAAATAATGTAAATAATACTTTTATTTTCATTTCTTATTTTTATTCACACTGAAAATATTTGCTTGAATATATTTAATTTTTTGTAAATATTTTATTTTATTTTATACATATTTAATATATTTAATATATATATATATATATATATATATATATATATATATATATATATATATATATATATATATATATATATATATATATATATATATATATATATATATATATATATATATATATATATATATATATATATATATATATATATATATATATATATATATATATATATATATATATATATATATATATATATATATATATATATATATATATATATATATATATATATATATATATATAATATATATACTATATATATATCTATATATATATTATATATAAATTTATATATTTATATATA